>JADLZN010011440.1:0-82904 GCA_018155175.1 Sinocyclocheilus anophthalmus
AAGTAAATTAACAGCTAATTTTCATTTTTGGGTGAACTATTCCTTTAAAGAACTACTGGAATGATTCTGATATATTCCCTTACACAATTTTTCCTTGGTTCACAATTAGGACTTTAAAGTAGTAAATAAAATACACCATTTCTAATTGTTTTTGCAGCTTGTAATCTGACTGCCTACACCAAAAAAGAGAATTTATTGATATTAGGGGATTAATGATCTCATGCTGCCCCAAATGATGAAGGTTAAAAACCCAGGCAAGGTGCAACAGATCCATGGAGTGCCCGCTCACTCTCATTTTCAGGTGACCTCCGGTCTCACCTTGAAGCAACCAATGTGAAAGCAGAGCTCCAGGGAATCGATGACCATGGCAGCTCCCTTCCCCAGAGGCCGCTCACACCTTGAGCACATCCGCCTGCCACTGACCAGCCTACAGGCACCACATGCCAGTGTCAGAGTTCAATGTCAAATAGAAGACAGCATTGCTCTGCCCTTCATTGATTCAACTACATTTAACATGGGGAGGCTGGTGGCAGAGTATTGAAAGATTCCGAATAGCATACTACCATACTATACTGCATGTATACTGTACACAGTAAGTTTCAGTATGCATGAAATACCCAAATTGACAAAGCATGCACAATGAGAGCATGATGTGTGGAATACTGTATCCCACAATGCAATATGATCCACTTGAGTTTTCAGTGTAAAAATTAGAAGCAATAGCAATTTTTCACATTCCTACCTTGACTGCATATTTAATAACACAGCCAAAAATGTAAATTTTAAACAAAATTAGATTCAGTTAACTATGTATTTCCAAGATGATTTAGCAAGCAGTGCAGTGAGGTTTATGCATTATGTATGGCAGTGTGGCATAATACTAGTCGCAAGAAATACTGAATATTGCATACTCATTTGCTTATATGTATATTTTTAACTGTATGCAGTATACAATACAATACACACTGCAGCATATACTGTTCAAACGTTTGTGATCTTTTTGATGATTTTTTTAATGTTTTTGAAATAAGTATCCTATGCTCACCAAGGCTGTATTTAATTGATCAATTACAGCTAAACAGTAATAGTTGAAAATATTTCTGGCCATTTGAAATAACAGTTTTCTCTTGAAACATTATAAATCAGATTCTTTGATTAGAACAGCTGTTTTTTCTTAAGAGGTACGTTTTTACGGTCCTTTAATCAAGAGTTGTGCATCTACATTTCTTTGCTGATACCAGTATTAATTCTGAAAAATAAAAAATAAAAGCATACTGACTGACTCAAATTTGTGAACGGGTAGATACACTACCGTAATACTGCAGTATCCGTACACTATACCTTACGCCATTTCAGACAATAGCCCTTGTTTCTTTTTTTTTTTTTTAAATACCTGGGTTAAATGTCGGTAGCTGAAATCCTTTCTTAATAAAAAAGAAAGTACACTCAAATTGGCCTAAAATGTTTCAATGCTTTGGATTTATTCACTAAAAACACAAAGAACCAATTCATTCTGAAATACCCCACTTAAACATAGGTCAGGACTAATCCACACCTGCCACGTTGTTGAGAGTTTGGACGGGACTTAGGCACTGATGGCTCAGGCATAGTTGTGATTGGTGGAGTGGGAGAGTTGGAGCTCTGCTTAAGACCAGTAGAGAAGATGGCTGAATCAGGGCCCAGGCTGCTGCGTCCACTCCTGTAAGTGCCAGGGTTTCCCAAAGCCGAATGGGGCCTGTTTGCGACACTTGAAGTGTAGGACTGCCTAGACCAGGAGGAGTTGGTTGAGTGGAGGTTGTCCAGAGATTCATATCTGTAATGCAGAGATTGAGATATTAAAAGACTTTCAGATTGAAAATGATGTGGTTTCCTTTGTCAACCAGGACACATTACCATTCAAAAGTTTGGGGTCCGTTAAGATTATTCTAATGTTTAAAAAAAAGCTTCTTATGCTTACACACCTTGCCTTTATATTTGATCAAATACAGTATAAAACAGCAATATATGCAATATTATGCATTTAAATAGCACTTCCTTCCTAGTTGATACATTAGTAAAATTGCTTTATTTCTGTGATTGTAAAGCTGAATTTTCAGTAGTCATTATTCCATGTGTCACACTAGTCAATGGTAGTGTAGAGCTGACAAAGAAAATCTGTGCTCAACAATATAAGGAAAATGTTTATTTATCAGGACCTCCTGATTGATGTTCCCACAGTGATGGGCTCTTTGTTGATGCTGGCATTGCGCTGACGGATCCAACTGTTGTCAGTGAGGAGCTGCGTCTTCTTCCTCATCTCTTCCAGGATCTGCAGACGTTCCTTTTCTGCCCGTGACAGCTGTCCCTTCTTTTTACCGCTTCCTGCTGCAAATGAAGAGACGAGGCAGAGAAGACGAGAACTGTACCTGGTGTTCAACTATTCAGGATTTCAGATAAAAAGAACCAAAATATAAAGTAATCACACCTTTAGGATCTTGTTTGCGAAGGCCTTGAAGTGCAGGGGTAGATTTTGACTTTGTCCTATGCAGAATAAACGCATTAATTGAATAAAACAGGAATTAACAAAAAAAAATTATCAACTGTAAAAAGGTGTGGTGTGTCATTTTTTGCATCACAAACAACGACTCCCCAAATTCTTCTGGCAATGGGGACAGAACTGAATGTGATGAGAGTGATAAGGTAACATGAAATATCACTAAATGGAATTGAAATCTGAACCAGAATTGAGCTTTTCCTTAATATTAAAATGAGACCAAGGATTTTAATAATGGAGAAAAAAATATATACGTTTCTCCTTTACGAAACTGGAAAACTTTTAAATACAGAAAAAGTGCTGCCAAATGTATATCACCACATCTTCCTTATGCCACAAAAGCCATTCAAAGAAGCAAATGCAGCCCCAAAAGCAAACTGACCTGTCAGAAACTGTAAGCTTGGCAAACCCATAGGACTCCTCTGAGCTGAAGCAGGACAAAGCAGAAGCAGACAGACATACGAGCAATAACCAAAGCAGCAGTAAGATGTACACATGCCACAAACTACAAATGCCACAAGCTTAATTAATAAATACATGCATACAACAACTAATTAGAGCCGGTCGGTATACCGCTTCATACCGAATACCGGTGTTTATTTTTGTTATGATATGAATTTTTAAAATGCCGCAATACATGTATGTCGCTTAAACAACGTTCGGAACGCAACACTGTTTGAAATGGGTCCCTTTTCCCTGTTGCACTGTGGTGAGGGAACAGCTGTATGTGTTACTAATCGTGAAAGTTCCGAAACTGAAGCTTTAGAACTAATAGAACGTGATGACACATAAGAACTCATCCACAATATCCACATTGACCGCCACAATTATCCACCGCCCCCTGCCATCAGCTCCCACGTCTCTCACACACACATGAGCTCGACTTAAAGACCCTTTTAGCTGCTTTTTTCCATAGAATATTCATACTGACAAACCTAGCGACTTTTTTGGATAAACCTTAGCTATGGTTCAGTTGGAAGATTTTGCCAGTGCTGTCCCGCGAACGAGAGGTCTGACTTTCCTGGAGAAGTGTCACCTCTGTCGGTGTCTGTTCTGTGCAGTGAGCGGTAGAGAAGCAGCGCATTCAGTTGACTGCAGCCGATTCGTCAATAAATGAATACAAAACAGCGTTTCCTAGCACTTTCTGATTTTTTGGAATTATAAATATGAGCGTAGTTCACCTGTTAATATCACATGTACTTTTTTGTTTGTTGTTTTTTTAAGTTTGTTACTCAGACGCAGGCAGTGCGCTGCATGAGACAAAAAATTAATATAGCCGCTCTTTAGTGTAGATGCATGTTGATTTTATCAGACGATGCCACGATTATAAATGAGAGTGACTCCTGGTTAACATGTATTAATGGGTCGTGTTTAGTCACTATTTAGTGTGGTATTTTTTTACAATATTCACTCATCATGACAGTAAAACAGGGCATTCCAAGTCAATATACTGCATTTAGAAAGAAAATATGGTTAACAACCTGGTTCATGCATTAAAAAACTATACCGGGGGGGGGGGGTCATGTACCGTGAAACCGGTATAATTTTGGAAAATACCGTGATATAAATTTTTGGTCATACCGCCCAGCACTACAACTAATACAGTTAATTTTGTTAGGGTAAAAATATGGTGCTCATGGTGATGCTGAAAAACAGCTAGATTCAACACATCAACTAAAAACGTCTGTCTGCATGTTTATGTAGACCAACAATTACAAGAAATGTGTTCCCAAAATCTTCCTCAGACAGGTTGACAAACTGGATTCTTGTGGATTGGATAGGTGCTGATGATATTATGATCAGTTATATGGGAATAAAACAACGAGATCTGTTGAATATGATATATATTGAGTCTTTTGTCAGCTACAATTATGCAATGTCGTCAGTGAATTTATTTATTGAAATGATCAAATCATCTTCATTTGTGTGCTTGCATTTTAAAATATGCAATTACTTTTTTTTATTATTGAATGACAGCCCTAATATTTACAGAAATGCTAAATCCTAATGTTTTCTTGGCATTAACAGCTACAACTTCTCTTCCAACTTGTGTTTGGCATATTTCTTACCACTGACTCTTTGTGGTTGAATCACACTCCACTTCTGCCTTTAGTGACTGCTGTGCTGCTGCTGTTTGCACAGAGCTCTGTCTGTTCTGTGTTGCTTCCACCTTCTCTGCATTCTGCTTGGATGCCACTGAAGTGGTAGCAATGGATTGGTTGAAGAAGGGCGATGGAATATAAGTAGCATTTCCATTTGACAGCACATCAGTGCATTTCTGCTCCTAATATCGGCAGGAGGTATATAATAATTGTTATTGTTCTTATTTACCAGTCATCAAGAGTCTAAAAGGCAATGGAACCACTGTATACAACTTTAATTTACATGCTGTGTTAGAGTGGAAATTATAAAATGATGAAGCAAGAGAGATTAATGCTATGACAATCTTCTGACCTCAGTACCACTGTGCTCCTCTCCATATACCTCCTGTTGAGCTCTCCTCCACTCATCCTCCAACTTCTCCTGATCACGTCGATACTTCTCCTAAAACCAATGCAGACAAAAGTCCACTAGCACACAATTATTGATTTTTTTTAATTAGCTTATTACATTGAAAAGCTTTACACTTTAGAATAGCATTTCAGTTGGACACCTCATGCAGCTGGTTGATAGAAAAGTACACAGTATTTCTATATTGGCCTAACTGTATATTAACTACAATAAACACATTACTTAAAGAGCATTTATGTGATTTGGTGTTTGGTGGTACCTGCAGGAGGCGCTCTTGTTCCATCTGCCATTTCTCCTGCCGCCGCCTCTCCTCCTCATGATCCCATGACCAGCGAGAGGAGGTGGTACTGATGGAGGGAACCTGCAGCTGATAGAAAAAACAGAAAATAAGGATAAAGAAACCAAAAGGTAAACCATCAGCACACTGACAAATCAGAATTTAAGATAAAGACCTAGAATAAAGACTAAATGTGAATGACAGATGCGACTCACATCAGAGATGGCAGATTCTGAGCCACCTAGTAAAAGAGGAGGGGACAAAGATGATCCATTTAAAAAGCATAATAAAGCACACACATAGCCATGAGTTTTCCATGCCTTTAACCTGCTGGTTCATGCTGCTCAGTGGATTCGGACACACCCCCTTGCTCATATGACAAAACCGTACCCAAAGCCACCGCGGTCAAGAGAGCACACAACAAATTATCACTCATATGCTGGTATGCAGGCTTTAAACAACACGCAAGACAGAGAAAAACATGATGAGAGTGCAAAAAACACCTCAGAGAAGTAGTGCACGCCATAGAATTAAAAGCACTTAAATTGCAGAGGAATCAAATCACGGAACGGCACCAAATTATAAGAGACTAGCCAACTCAAAATTGTCTTTGTAAACAACTCTGCAAAAGATATATGACAGGAATCACAACAGATACAGAAAAAAGACAGAAAGAGAGACAAACAGCAGTCCTCACACACAGTCAATTACAGTGCATCACAGCACACATCTTTATTTACCACAGAGATAGACCCAGGAGCTAACAGTGACACCTGAAGGACAGAGCATTAGCTTTAAGAGCAATACAATGGAAAGCAACAGAAACCCACTAAGCAATTTCAGATCTTACTGCTCAGTCCTAGAGCTTGACTTTAAAAAAGCTTTTTGTACATACAGTAGTGAGAAAAGAGCATGTCAAATGTTAACTTAAATGGGGGACAGATTTAATGTGTGTACTAAATGCTTTAGTTAGTCAGGCCCTTAGAACGCAGAATAAGCAAACCCATCTGTTTTTGAGCGAAATCAGATATTAATATTCAACAGAACAGACCACACCAATACACTCCATTAAGAGTGTGCTTAATACAAATCAGTCACAGTATAATTAAATGAATAAGCTGCAGTGATCGATTAGCCACGTAGCATTAAACGGCTACAGCCTGAGTGATGCAGTTACCTTTTTGCATGAAATATTCTAACTTTCTTCTATGATTTTTCAAAACTATGTTCTCATAGTCTATAACACAAGTGGGGAGAGAACAGTGGAAAGAGACTGTCATTTTCCACATATTTGAGTGTCTTTTTTAAATAACATGAAAATTCTTTAGTTTAACCCTGAACAAGAACAAAGTTTTGACTGCTGAAGGGGTCTTGAGCACCCACCTTTGTTTCTTAGAGAAACTGCATCGTCCTGGATACGTCCATTCACCATTTTAGGTAGAACTCCCTGAAAACATGTAAATCACATTAGACACAAAACACCATTTTTTATTAATTACTTAACATAGATGTCACTACCAAATTTTATTATTTTTTTTTTTTTTTTTACATATATATATTTTTTGAAAAACGTCAAATCAATACAATACAATTTATTGCATTTTTTTTCTTTTTGAATATATTTTAAAATATAGTTTATTCCTTTGATGGCAAAGCTGAAATTTCAGCAGCACTTA
The DNA here is from genome assembly GCA_018155175.1 of Sinocyclocheilus anophthalmus. Lineage (NCBI taxonomy): Eukaryota > Metazoa > Chordata > Actinopteri > Cypriniformes > Cyprinidae > Sinocyclocheilus > Sinocyclocheilus anophthalmus. Next base: position 6,998 of record JADLZN010011440.1, read on the forward strand.
CTCCAGTCTTCAGCGAGTAAACGTTATGCTTTACTAGTTTTGTGGGGGACCTCGATAATTTTTTTCCAGAAATCTCTCATGAATAGAAAGTTCAAAAGAACAGCATTTATTTGAGATATAAATCTTTTGTAACATTATAAAAAGTACTTGTTACTTATATTCAGCAAGGATCCAATAAATTGATCAAAGCATAATTTCCTTTCAAACAATTATGATTGATCCTGTTGAACGATAGTGTACCCCTTAAGCATTCAATGTACCACTAAGCAGATGAATTACCAACTTGGAGATAAGTATTAAAAATGACAACATTTAAACAACAACAGCTAAACTGATTGATTTCCCACAGTCCACCACATTCATTATACTCCTATTCTGACTCACATTAGCAGGCTGTCCGTTGACTTGTGTCTTCACCATGGTCTCTACTGGAGAGGTTGTGTTAATCGAGACGTACTGCTCGGGCCGCCCTATAAGTGTTGAATTGGCACTGGTCAAATTGATGGTCTTATGGCTCTTGTACGGTAGGAAAGGTTGGTCACTGCCCCAGTCTGTCCAGTACCCAAAACATACATCAGAAATGCCAAGTCACATGTTAGTGAACTTGCGATTTAGCGTTGTTGTGATTTGTGAAAATGGAATTTTAAGTGGGTAAAAATATTTTGTCATATAAGTGTCCATTAATGAAATCAAAGTGTGCTCATAATTATTCCCTTCGATGAAATTGAAACAAAGATTATTGATCCAGTGGTAAAGGGGGAAAAAAATTAAGCACAGTGAACCCGCAGACTATTCAGACCTGACAGTGAGACTGACTGACAGACAGACAGACCACCTTCCCACAGTGACAGAAAGCAACAGATAAAGCATCTGAATCTGGAATGGCACCTTGACTTTCTGGTCTCATAAAAATCAGAAGCAGAAGGAACCATACCAGAAATATAGTTTAAGTGCTTCTTAAATCAGACTTTTTATATTACTATTTGATTGAGAGTGTGACGATGTTAAAAACATTCATTTGTTGTTAACGCTAAATTATTTCAAAATAAAAATGTAAAAAATAATGACATTTTAAATTATGCTGGTTAAATAGATGAACTTTGCTCAGCCTCACACCATCCAAGATGCAGATGCGTTTGTATCTTCAGATTTGGAGAAATTTAGCATTACATGTCTTGCTCACCAATGGATCCTCAGCCGTGAATGGGTGCCATCATAAATTAGAGTCCAACAGTTCATAAAACCGTCACAATAATCCAAGAATATAATTAAATCCACAACCTGTTGCTTTGTATGAAATAAATCCATCATTAAGACGTATTTAACTTCAAACCATATCGTCTTCCGCTAAATATAGTCCTCCATCCATAATATTGCTTTCCCTTTCCTTCTCCAGTGACAAGGTCATCTTGTCTGAATCGGGAGCGAAATATGCACAGACCAGCACTGCGTTTACACTGGTGGGATCAGTATTATGACTAGGGAAACTTGTCTTTTAGCAATGGTGCAACGGTTTGAAGTTAAAAACGCCTATTGTCTGTTTTTTTTTTTTTTTTTTTACAACGTCACAGCTTTTTCAGATCTTTTTTTTTTTAACAGCTGTTTGGACTCTCATTCTGACGGCACCCATTCACTGCAGATGATCTGTTGGAGAGCAAGTGATGTAATGTGAATTTCTTCAGATCTGTTCTGACTCAACTATATTTTGATGACCCAAGAGTGAGTAAAGTTAAAGCAAAATTGGAATCATTCTCAAATCAAAAGGATAACATAATCACATTTCAATGAAACCCTTTTTAACTTCTTAATTTAACCTTTCGCTCAAATTTAGAGAGAATACAATTGTAATTGTAGAGAAATGGGAAATTAAACATGGTCCCCACTGTTACCCTAAAATATTGATAAAAATTAAATTGATCCTCATGTTATTAGTCAGCTAATTTACCTACAGAGAAACAATGGGAACCGTTATGTGCTAAAAAAAAAAAAAAAAAAGCATGCCACAAATGACTCATAGTAACTGCTGATATTTATGACTCACCTCTCTCTACTTATATATTATTAATATTAATTACTCATGCTACATCAGTCATTTTTCATAGATATCGATGAAGGTCTCATGTTGTTAGTGACATTAATCCCGAAACATTTATTCATAATAAATGTGCACCACCAATACTTTCGAAATGAACAGGTGTTTATTAATCTTCTTACCAACCCTATTGTTTACCAAAAATAACAAACTGTCTTTCAAAAGACGTAACAACCAAGTAGACAAGTGAACCATATACATTTGTTTCAGAATGTAAAAAGGTGTTTTAAATACAGACGATGTTGATATAAAACAATTACTGTTGCTACTAGTGTTAGCTTGGCAAGCCAAACAATACATAAAGACCGTAACGGAAACACACCCAACACTTGGTATTAGCTACAAATGAACAAGAAACCAGCGAGATGAAAATAAGTGACTACAAACCTGTTGACATTTGTTTTATCCAGGCAAATATTCGAGATAACAAGTAGGATGATAACAAGAAAACCTTGACGCGGGTTGATGATGTCACGAGCACGCTCAATAATAAAATCTATTGAACCTTGCAGACAACAAGTACAACTAAGGAATTGAAAGAGTACAAATTATTATCATTTAGCCTTATCATACAGCACTATAAGAACAGTTAGTAAGTATATCCGTTATTGATATTTAAAAGTAAAATTATATTTAAAAATTAAATGAGCAGTAAACAAAAAACAAAGTAGGCCTAACATTTGAACTTTTTTTGTTTTTTTTTACAAAAATGCGGTGTTTTTTAGAGTGAGTCCGGGTCTTGTTCCATTTGAAGGATGATGTTGCATTTGCTATTGTTGTTGTTTTTGCTGGTCTGTTCTGGCATACAATGCCTCTCACTTATTTGTTTCCACATCTCGGTTTCAATAATCTCTTTTGGCCTCATTCTGGTCCAGGATGGAAACCGTTGTCCTCTTTTACTAAAGCAAAGCACACTAGTCAGTGAAGAGTATGCATGTAACAACTGTTTTCTCATGACAGTGGATTAAACACTTACATTTTGAGATACCAAGCTGCACCTGCTGCTGCCAGCAAGAACAGTAGCACGATGGAAATGACGACAAATATTTTGGGAGCTGCTAAAATATAAAGAAGACAAAAGAGTGTGATAAAATGAATTTGCAAAGTTATTCAATTATTAAGGAGGTGATCTAAGTTTCAAAACCCAACCTCTAATGGATGGTCTGTTAGGTGTAGTGGTCTGGGACAATGCAGGCTGACCTGTTGGAGTTGAACTATGCTGAAGAAGAAAATGAGTGGATGAATGAGAGGAAGACGAGGGGGGTGAGGTTGAGAATTTGCGTGAAGTTCTGGGAGATGAAAGAGACAGAGGGCTTGTTGTTGCCTGGGAACTGTCACTGATGTTAGAAAGACTAAGTGTTATAAATGTTGTGGAGGAAGTGTTGAAAGTAAAGGAAATGGATGGGGTGGATGTGTAGGGAGGAAGGGATCTTGATGTGTAGGCAGGAGTAGAGGTTGACTGAATGGATGATGGATGGGTTGTTTTAGTGGAATAATGGTTGTTTGATGGTGTTCTTTCTCCTGTTGTAGATTGAGGCCTGCTTGATGTTGTTTCAAATGATCCATTAGGACCTGAGGTGCATTGTGAGAGACATTTAACTGATAATCCTAGTAGATTTATTTACTGATTTTAAGTTTACAATTACATAGGGTGACCATACGTGCCATTTCCCAGGACTTCGATATTGCCTAAAATATCTAGGTTTTGACTTTGTTTGCGTGTGCAGACCGATCGCTGTATGACATCAAAATACCATACAGACAAGTTCCTTATGTTCAAAAATGCTATGAGGTATTTTGATGTCATACAGCGATCGGTCCGCACACGCAAACAAAAGCCAAAACCTAGATATTTTAGGCAACATAGAAATCCTGGCCAGGACGCGTCCTGGAAAAATGGCACGTATGGTCACCCTACAATGACATGGTTGTGAAAAAAAAAAAGGCAGACATCAGCATATTGTAGATTTATTTTTTTAAATCACATTTTAAACATAATTATTCCCAATTTCAAGACACTGATTACTACGATATAAGCATAATTACCTGCTGGCTTAAAACAGTAAACATCAAACATTTTGCTGATGTCAGCTCTCCAAAAAGAAACGCCTAACTTGTTTTTACCACATTTTTCGCTTTTCTCGATTCGAGGAATAACAGCGATATGCTCCTCAACCCAACCAAACCTGTGTGAAAACAAGATATCTTCTAAGAGTGCAATCGCTTAGAAGAAAAACCCAAAGGGGGGAACCTGTAGAGGTCAAATAACTCTTCTAAATCTCCTAACCCATCACACACACAAACACACACACACACACAGACACACATATGTCTATTCTGAAATAAGTACAATACATCACCAAATCATTATACATGGGGTATAGAGTGTCTTTGTAGGTCGTTAAGGGACATGCGGTAAAGAATGCTCATATTATATTTAATTTAAATGAGTTTGGTATTGTACTTTGAAATAATGTATATAAGGCATCCAGGTTTTTAAATGTTATTTAAAAGCAAGAATCATTTCCTAAAAGAGCAGATCAATACCATATATCTACAATCATATTTTAAATTTGACTATTAATTGTCTCTCATTAAATAGTGATTTACCTGCATGTCTGTAAGCCATTTTTGTTTGCTGTTTCCACTTCAGCCCTTTTAGCAATTCTCATTTTAATAGCCTCACATGCTTCTTTGGCTGTGGTGGCATTAAAACTGTACACATTGTTCTTGGTTTGGACTAACAATACTCCAGAAATTCCATCATTTGTAGGGACTAAAAGCAACCAACAAAAGATGGTTTTAATAAAGTGCATAAGTATAGATTCACAAACTATTAACATTTAAATCATCAAAACAAGAAAGAGATCAACCTACCTTGGATTAGACTCACATCTACACAGAGTGTGCTTGTAAATAAGAAGAGCAGTAGACATAATTGTAACCAGACACTAGCCATGACTGCAAAACATGCCACCAAAATTGTCCAGACGTTTGAACACAATCATTCTGATGATGCTGCAGAAAGAGACCCATAAAAATAGGAAACAGGAGGTTGAGGATGATCTGTAAGATGACCTTCACAATGAGGGCATTTAAAGCTATGGGCAGAGGACAATTTTTTTTTATTTTAAAAAGTCACTTCTCTTGGTATGCCAACCAGTTATGTCAAGTGATCTTTGATATACTCCTTGAGATATTCTGCACATTAGACATGGGACAAGTTTGAAACACATCTATGATTACATTCCCGATCGGTAGTTCACATCTGACTCCGTTAAGTATATAAATAAATAAGTCTCTCTCTCTCTCTCTCTCACTCTAAAAATGGATTAAAATGTTGTTATATGGACTCACATTGTAATTCAAGTTCAATTCATTGTAAATGTTGACTTAAAACATTGTTGATGTCCTTGATGATTTGTTATCCAACTGAAAAAATATTTCCTCTCAATGTGTCCTTGGACAAGTGAAAATTTTATAAGCCTAATATGTAGCATCTGTGACGTTAGCAGAAGACTGTTGAATTAGGCCTGCTTCCTTCTACAGGTCATTCTTTCCAGTGTTGTCTGTGATTCGGAAGGCTAAATAAACAGAAAGGCTCATTACCACATCACTTTCAAAGCAACCAGCAAAGTTGCATGCTATTGCGATAAACTCTGGGACCGTGAACAGTAAATTACAGGATGTGTTAGTGTATAGTGATGACTTGTCAGGCGTGCAGGCAAACAGAAAGCATCTCCTCTGAATGAACCCACAGGGGAGGTGTAGAAAATTACAGGAAGTTATTAAAAGCATCCTGTACCATTTTTGCAGATTCAAATGATAATCTAATCTCTAAATTCCTGACTTAGAACATAAATGCATCTTTCCCTGACTTTTCTGAGAGCACAGGAAATAAACCATGACAAAAGGTTTTGACTGGGATTTTCAATATTATTCTTTTGACATTTGAAGAATTTAGTGTACTCTGCTTGTTATATTACTAAACTAGTTGAAGTCATAAAAAGTTTAAAAAAAAAGTGTTTTTGTTCAGTCAAATACAGTTATGCAGTTAATAGTTATAGCAAAATCACAAACAGAGCTATCTGGGCCAGTGGAACTTGTTCTTATTTGTGCCGCTTCACTCTGCTTGAATAATACATTTACAATAGAGGGGTTTGAGTTTCCTTCCTCTGTAAAGAAAAGGGAATCAATCTTGTATATACTTGTATAGGATCTGGTGTTATTAAGGTAGACTAGTACTATAGTAGGAATAGAATTCAGAACAATAGTTTGTTATTTATGTTTTAGTGTGTTATTCACTTGTGAAATTGTGACAATGAGTGGTCACAATATAAATAACAATATGGATATGAAATATTGATTTGACTTGAATCTAATATTTTTTATTATCTTAAACTTACTCTTAGAACAAAGTCCATTAGGAACCGTTCACACAGGACGCATTTTGTGTTTAAAAACGTGAAATGCAGGCCAGTCCGTTTTTCAAAATAGGTAGGCGTAACAGTCAAACATGTCCCTCTAGTGCATGTTTACATAGAGAAACAATGGGAAACCAGCACAGAGGAATGCAAAATCACATTCTGTGTGAACGGCTCCTAAAGGGTTCAGTGCATGTTTACATAGAAAAACAAAATAAAAGCAGCACAGTTGAATGCAAAAGCGTGTTATTTTTGAACAGCCCCTTGCAACCCGCTAAGCAACAGATGAAAACTGCAAAGTTATTGCAGCTAGTGCTATTCTCTCTATACACAAAGAATGCAAGTTGCTTAGGGCCGCTGAACCACCAGGGGACCCCCTTGCTCTCAAAGATGATTTAATGATTAGGGTGGTGCAATTAATAGAATTTTGTTTCGTTTTTGATTTTGCCTTCCAACGATTATAGAAAAGAATGCCGCATTCGTTCTGTTTTATTAAGTCCTGAACTGTTTGCCCTTTCCTACAAACATCCTTTCGGACAACGAGATGTTGTTCACAGAGGCTTTTGCTGCTGTGATCCAAAGATTCGGAGTGAATAACATACAGACCGATCGTTGGGCTTGTGGTCTGGCCCACTTAAGGGGACTCACATACAACTACAATAACTCAAAAGTCAGTCTCATCGGTTTTTATCACATGTCTTTATAATCTGAACATACCAGTTGGGATAAAGTTTAACCCGCTCGTCATGTCAGATATTAGATATTGTGCATTTGGTCTTAAACGTGACAGACCCTAATAAATTCTGCTGCGGTCTCTGTCATTACAAACCAAAAAAAGGAAGAGAGTATGGCTACCAGATCTTAATGAATAACTTTAGTACTTTAACAAGATATAAAACCTGAAAGGGGCCCCCTACAAAGTTTTGCTTAGGGCCCCCAGAAGTCTAAGACCAGCACTGATTGCAGTAATAATAATACTGAAATCCTCTTGAGGTCATTTTTACTACAATCCATACCTGAGATGTAAGATGGGTTCAACATTTTTGCCTGATGCATAATAAAATGGGAAATTTCCAAGAGACTGATATAGACCGAGTCATATGTAATGATCAGAATATCACAGACACTTTTGAGGAACCACCCTTAACACTTCTTGCTAGAAGTTTCTCTTGGTTAACACAGTCAAATTTTCTTCAGAAATATAAAAAATCTAGTAAGTCTTCACCCCCCCCCCCCCCCCCCCCCCCCCCCACCGTTCTGGCATTCATTCAATATTGGTGTAACCCTAAAACTCAGATCATTCAGGAGTGAGAGGCTAGGGGGCAATTAGTCAGGATGAGATGAGATTGAGCTGTGTTGATCCATCGAGGTAGCATAGAGTTTCTGCTCCCTGTGAGATGGTATAGCATTTCCTCATAAATTATTGAACTAGGCTGCATGTTGGTGAGTCTCCTTAGTTCCCATTCCATTCATGTCTACAGGGACTTTGGGTCTGCAGGAGGAAAACACATTTCAGCTCAAAATTTAAAGTTTGCATTTGGTTTTAGCCTCCTTTCAGAGCGATGAACTTAAGGGCCAGCTCTCATGGAGAGCTCCAGGCTCTGACTTCACTGAAGACCCATGCTTCAGACAGCGGTATTTTTAAGTCTCTTTCTCACAGCAGCAACAACATGAGCGGCCGATTCGAAAGCATTGAGGAGATTAAAGGAGTTTCTAAACCCACGCATCCTCCTCGAAGACCTGTACGTGCAGTCCGGCCCGTGAGTGCTCTGAGTGCCAGCGGCTCCTTCCTGCAGATCAACCACCTGCAGGGAGAACTAGTGAGGAAGAGGAAGGTAGGTGCTGACATGATGGAGATTATTAGGGCAATGTCCGGTTTGCACATTCAGAACATAGGGTGTATTTTACTAGATCACACACATTAATAGTTAATAAAATTCTGTATTTGTATTTGAGGTCTTTCTCAAATATTCTGACTTGGGCCTCATGTGATTGACATGAACATGTGAAAAATAATTTGTAAATAAGTCATTTTCAGTGCAAGGTAAATAATAATAATAAAAAATAAAACTAATACTTTTACCCTATATTATGTGTCTTTAGATTTTTATTTTCAGATTAAAGAGAGGTAACCAGAAACAAAAAACCTGAAACTACAAGTGCAACATAAAAAAAAAAAAAAAAAACGTTTACTGAAATAAAATAACTGCATTTCTGTTGTTGTTCCGTTATATTACTGTATATCTAGTATTATAAACCTGTGTTGTGGATACAAAAACTACAAAGTATAACAAAAACTGAAAATTACTAACAAAACTTTAAAATAAACATTGAAACATGCGGAAACTATACAAAACAAAATGATTCAAAATATTAGTATGAACTAATAAAAAATGATAATAGTAATCAATTATACTAAAAATCACAATATCTATCTAATCTAGAATTAAAAGTTACCAAAATTAAAAACAAATCATAAGTTAGTAACTTATAGAAGCATAAATGATAAATAAATACAGCAAGTATACATAAGTATAAAAGTATAGTATAATCATAGGAATTTCAACAAGCTGGGTAAGCTGACAACTTCTTTAAAAAGATATTTATGTATTAATGTGAGCATACAGTCCCCATGCCACCGATCAGTTGTTCAGGGAATGTGAAGACATTACCGAAGGAGAACAAGCATGCTGGCTAATGAAATCCCCATGGAAATTAGGATCATGGATGAGGACTGAGAGTGAGCTCACATGAGAAACCTGGCAATCTCCCCTCTTCCTTTTTCCCTTTTTTTTTAAACAGGAACTCGGCCCAAATTAAAAGGTGTGCAAACTACCACTCGAAATCATGAGTGCACTGTGAAGAGCAGAAACTACTGCTGATGCTAGTCGACATGAAATACAAGTCAACTAGTACGAAATTGAGTGTTTTATGTTAGGCTATGAGTGTTAAAAATAATACATTATTTTGAAAAGTGGATATCTGGAGTGGATAACAAATTTATTTCATTTCACCTCCCAGACCTTGCATACATGCGTTTTTTTTCCGTGTCATTCAGTGCCTCTCAGAAATTTCCACTTGGATAAAGAGCAAGATGTAGGAGCTTATTTACCGATTTAAAGGGGAAACAATGTATGAAAGGGAACTGAGTTTCTTCAGAAAGATTTCGTTGACATTTTTAATGTTATCTTGGTACAATGCCTAATAAAATTGTTCACAGTGGTAACCCTTGAAACCGCTGTGTTTGCGCTTGTCCAAAAGTGCCACCTAATGTCACCAAAGTGAATTTGCATTTTCATTCAGCACGTCTGCTGCTTTTGTTGCCAGTGTTGTCAATTTTAACGATTCGATGGAAAATAAGAACAACTCGAATAACAATGTATCTGGAATAATTTAAGGATGGTTCATGAATAAAGCATTTAAAAGTGGATTGCATATTACACACCATGTTTTTGACTATCTTCTGAGGTTTTCTTACTTTTAGATGAGTCGACCAGTCGGTTACAATATGTCCATTTAAACGACTTTGAAATTAGTTGTAGCAGAGCACATCCCTAATTAAAACCATGTTTGACTCTTCTTTCCTTGGTAATAATTAGTTGAAACAGAAGCTGCATCTCAGCCAGCAGAGGGCGACACTGTGCTCCAGGGCAGCTGAGGATGCTGATAGAGGACGAGCAGAGGCGGACAAGAGCAGGGCACTGGCGGAGGCTCGGGCAATAGACAGCAGGCAAGAAAAAGATCTTGCAGTAGCTGGCAAAACACGGCTCAATGAAGAACTACATCTGCTGAAAAAAGAGGTACAGACACAACATCAAACACATAAATGCAAAATATTCTATATATGGCTCCACTGAATTCATTTGCATACTGTCATCCATAGCACAATGATGTCCAGCTACTTTTAGCACAAGCTGAAAAGAATTACTTCGAGACCAAGCTAAAACTAGACAGGGTGTCAGGAGAAAAGCAGGCTCTCCATGAGGAGAACAGAATGCTGGAGGATGAGAGGAGCACGTTACGACACAAACTGAAGGAGCTGACTGAGGAGAATGTGAAGATAATGGAAAAGTAAGCTTGAAAGCCTTCAGTAATGCCACCTATCTTTGGTAATACAAGCATTGTGAATGGATCATGGCGTGGCAGCATTCAGGCCATTATAATGCAATAAAAGCTAAATAGTTCATGATGCTGTCTGTCACTGTCATCCTCTCTCTCTGTAGGGAGGTGAACTCCAGACGCAGAGCTCTGGTTGCTGAAGAGCAGAGAGAAAGGGCCAATAAAGCCCAGCAGGAAGCTGAGCGGGAAAGACATTTAGCTGAGAGGGAGAGGGAAGATCGCACCAGGGAGTGTCTCAGCTGGAGAGAGAAACACCAGGTTCTGGCAGAAGTCATCAGAGCCCAGGAAGAACTGAAGTCTCTGAGACAGACCAAAGCAGTATGTCCCCAATTCCTTATGTGTCCATCTTGAATAAACACACAGAATTTTGCTCTATTAAAGTTATATTTATAGTAGGCATGGATGCATACAATCGATCAAAAGTGACAGTAAAGACATTGACATAAAAATTTCTTTTTAACTTTATCAAAGAATTCTGGAAGAAAAACGGGATTTCAGTTTCCACTCCACAAGTTACAGAGCACCAACTTTCTTCAGCACTGAGAACACATGGAATGTTTATTTGAGATTAATACAGTACTTTGACGCTTCTGATGGACCATGTGACACTGAAAACTAGATGCTTAAAACTCAGCTTTGCCACCACAGGAATAAATTATATTTTAAAATGGACTAAAATACAAAACATGTATTTTACATTGGAATAATATTTCACAATATTAAGGGTTTTTACTGTATTTTAACATTGATGTATTTTCACTTGGCTGGTAGCATAAGAGTGTTTTTCTTCCTTTCTTAAAAGACATTCTAACAATACACAAATTCTGAGCAATTAAATTTCTTTCTGTTAATTATCGTGTATTCTGGAAATAACGATTTTTTTAAAATTAATCTTATGGGCACAACAATAAATATAATAACAATGAGATGACAGAATAAAAACCTGTAAGAAACAGCCCTATTATTTACAACGTGGCAAACTGGGAACTTACTGGACGTTGTGTGGATGAATGTGTAAAATATAAAATAAGTCTATTCTGGTATCTTGACTGGCACCATACACATGCTTTTGCGCACTTCCATCCGTCTCTCTAGTTGTCACACAAGCCTCAATTTATCCATAGAGCTATTCCTGTGACATATGACTGACTTTCTAAGCAACCAGATCTGTGCCTGTGTATATCCGATGCTCCTGAAAATAATTCAAGCATTGGCACACTTTCTTAAGGAATATTACACTGAGCTTTGGTTACTAATTGTTTTCTTTGGTCTTGTTTAACTAACGTTACACATTTCATTAACACACTAGTACAAGCTTGACAACTTCTATTTGTGTACATATTGTATATTCTATCAGCATCTAATCTAACATTGAGTTACTATCTAACAGGATAGTACTGTCATCCCTGTGCTACCCGTATTCCATCTTGCCTCGATCCCTCTAACTCACCTGTTATTTGGCACCACTCTTTCACGATCGTATGGTAGGTCCGGCCGGACGGCTCCACCGCTATTTATCACAGGCTTAACTTTGATTGTCGTAAATTTTTATTGATCTTAATTGAGTGCTAACTTTTTTCCCCATGCTACTATGCAGGGACAATTGGTTAGGGTGCTGCACTTCGACGTTGTGATACTGGGGTTCATTCAGAGTCTGTCCCAGCCGCCGCATAACTCACTTACACGCGTAGCTGCATGCACAATGGCATGCATCACCACTGATGGTCCTTGGGACTTTTTCACGGGATGTAGACACCGGAATAGGGAATAGTTTTCTTGCGGCCCCCACTGATTGAGGATCTTAAACTGTCTAATAACTGCTCTTCGTTTTAGATCTTGCCTTAAATTCTAACAAAGACTTCCTATGGCTGCTAAAACCTATCGACTACAAGTTGCTTTTTGCTCACCCAATATGATTTAATTTGCATGACCATTAATTTGTAGATGTGTGTTGTCATTACCTATCTTTTATCCCATCTATACTTAATGTGTGCTTGTATATCCCACCTAAAACAAATGGTAACGTATTTCCCGGCAGTGATAAAAACAAATAGCCACCTTATGGTTAACATTAGTTGCGCTTCCGTTCACTTTTAGAAGACTTTTTGCATCATATATTGAATTATGGTAAATACTATTTTTCTTCTTAAGCCAGTATCATTTAGCTATCAAAACCAATTCGTCAAACTATATTTTCTTTTATTGTCCTGATCAAGTTTTTGTCCCTGTTTCTATTGCGAATTCCGCAAGACTTTCGGTGTACCTGCTTCTTATCTTTCGCCCTATATTAACAGCCTCTCTTAATTGTCTTATGTGATATCAATTGTAGTCATTTCTTGTGTACACACTGGATTGACAGCTTAAATTGTGGTGGAAATAACGTCTGAAGTTGTATAATGATAGTAAACTACAGCTTAACACCTGCAACTATCATTATTTCCGGTTTTCTCACCCGAACTTCATTATTTGGTTAGGCAAAGGGCCCCTGTTCCCCCTTGTTTTCTGTGTTCCTGTGATTGTTTTGTTTGCCTTATTCTATTTCTTTTTTACTATTGTGTTGAAGGACCCCATTAATTTAATAGGCATGGGTAAAAAAAGTTTTTATCCCTCTTCACTCTTGATGTTAAGATTGAAACATTTTGCAGCAGATCAGTGGCGATCTGCAAGTTGGCCAAACATTTACTTTAATGCCATCTAAACAAGAATACATTCCAGTAGTGTATTTCCTTGAGTCAGAACTTAACATCGGCAGTAAACATATGACGTAATTGGGCTGGCCCGGCATAGAAGATGCCCATTAAGTTGCTACTAATGCCTTGAGTTTTACTTGCATCTCTCATTGGAAAGCGGATTGTTATAGTATCTAGTAGGGTGTTTGTGACAAAATTCAACAATACTTGCATTTGATGTTCCGGAACATCTTACCTATTCTATGCATAATCATTTAGACCCTCACGATTTTTTGCTTCCTGCACTAAATAACGCTTATTCAGTAGGAGGTAGAAATGGAAACTTACAGTTTTACGGATGTTTAAATCATGCACGAGGGTTGAAGGATATTGCAACCGACCCAGAATAACACTAATAAAAGCGTCTACAGCGTAACCTACAAAGGCCATTCAACCAGGATCTCACGATTCATTTTAATCAATCCCCAAGACAGACTGTAAACAAATCATTGCTTCTATATAACAGTTTCACTTCCGCTGAGACGCTGAAAGGTTTTCTGCCCTGTGTCATGTGAAACAAAAACAAACATGTAAGAAATATTTGGCTACCACTTTTTCTACTGAAAAAGCATAGTGGTTCTGAAACTAAAGCAGATAATAAGCCTGACATTGGTTATGATGCGAGAAAACATTAGAAACGTTATGATAAGGGTATTACTACTTCTCATTTAATTGAGCCTAGCAGCAGTGTACTGTAATTGGCTGAGTGTGAGCTACTGCAAATAGTGCAGGAAACAAAGAGAAGACAGCAAGTCATGTAGCAGGAAATTAAATGTGTACTAGAAGACTAGTCTGGTTCCTCAGTCAGCTTCCTCCTCAGACTCCTCTTCCTCAGCCGTCTCAAGCCAAGTCAGCCACTGGTTCACCTGAAAAGAAAGATTAAACACCTGTAAATATACAAACTTGTACTCAAAAGGGTAAAAACCTTTCCATTTAAGAACACCGAGTACTACAGTGGTTAAACTTACCTGGAATAAAGCTTTTCCTTTTCCAGGAAATTCTTGGGAAATGTCTTCTTTCCATGCTAGGAAACCTTCCTCCTCAATGATCTCCATGTCATAAAAGTTGACAAAGTAGCGAAGCAACATGCCTAAATTACCAAAAAATAAAACCCAGAGCCTCAATCCTCGAGTAAAAAAAAAATGTCATGGTTTAATTGATTCAGAAAATTGCAACAGGCACAGCAGGTTACAAAAAGTAGTTTCTGTACCTTTTGGGAAAGCGTTGGCATTGCAGTGCACCTGCAGGGAGTACAGGGCGCTGACCTGCAGATCAGTGTGATCATGGAGGAACTTCTGCATGACTGGCTTGAAGAAGAGTAGCAGTTGCTTCTCCTCGTCCAGCTGCTCTTTAGAAGGGGAGGCCAGCTGCTCATCATCTTCGTTCACGCCAAGCTCAGCAAAGATATACTGCAAGAAGCTGTTAAATAGAAAAACAATAATGACGCCAATTATATCAATCTCACATATCTCCATTTAAGAATGCAGTGCACATTCAATGGGCTTTACCTGGTCATAAGTATGTTGATGAAGCCCTTGTCGGTGTGGAGTTTGGGAGAAATGTTGTCTTTGATCCACTTGTAGATGGCCTGAGGGGAGGGGTCTGCCTTGATCTGCTTCAACAGTTCCTTCTCCAGTTTCAGCAAGGGGAAAAGGAAATTTAAACCTTTCCCCTCAAGAACCTCCAGCATGCGGTCCTTATTCTGGTCAATTTCTGAGAAACAAAAATCTCTTAAATATATCTAGTTATATCTATATAACTAGATAAATATCTAGTTAAATACAGCACATAATCAAAATCAGTCCTATTTAATAGCAAAACATCAATATAGAAAAACAAGAGTTGTGTGTAGGAAGACATACCAGGAAGCATCTTCTGCATGTTGACCTTGCTCTGCTGGAAGAGATCTGTGAGCCACTCACGGTCCTTGAGCTTGGAAGCTTGCTGCAGGCATAGCAAGAAAAGAGGAAAGTGGTTGCCGTTCTCCAGTGGATGAGCCAGTTCTGCCACACTGACCAACTCGGCAATGACTGCCCGTGATGCAAACTGCGCTAGGTATGACTTCACCAGAGGAATGTCCACCTCAATCTTAGGGCACTGATCTAAGACATTCAGCAGAGCCTGATGACAAAAATCATAATTATGGAAATTAGATAATGAAAAACTAAATACAAATATTTGGACTGCTTAAGGGGAAAAAAAGCAAGGTGGCTTACCTGCATGAAGTTTTCTCCAGTGATGAAGCCCTCAGTACGCAGTGTATGGATAAGAGTGCTAGCCTGTTCCCGGTCTTCATCAGTCCTCTCCAGAGAACACAAGATGATCTTACTCAGCATCTCTGGCAAAAAGTGTTTGGGAGCTTTCATCTCTTTCACACCACTGACAGCTTCCTCCATGTTCTTACTGTTCAGATATTCAGTCACAATGCTCTCCTGTTGTAAACAAATTCAGTAAACCATTTGAAACTTTGAGCTTTGAACACAAAAGGGTAGTGCAACAAACAAAGACACGCACAGTCATTTTCAGCAGTTCCTCCTTAGCAGGTGCTGGTTTCTTAGTAGTCTTCTGAGGTTTCTCCTGGATCAGAGGTGGGTTGGTTTTCAGACCAAGTTGTGGAGGCTAAAAAGAGCACATGGACTTTGATTTTTTTCAATGCAAAGTCATTCCATGGAATCTAAATTAATTGACATGCGATATTAACCCCAACTAAAAAGTTCAACAAAGCGGAGATAATTTTCTACCTGTCCAAGTGGTGGAGTCTGTGTCCGTGGAGGCTGAGCACTGGGAGGAATCATGGTGGGAATCTGGGGCTGCAGTTTTGGCACTTGGTTTTTATTCATCAGGAATGACTGAGCAGGTCTAAGGCTGATCTGCAAGCATGGATCATGGGAAAAACATACAGAACATTATTACGCTAGTTACAAAGATTAAAATGCTTGATACTATTTTGACAATTCACACCCTCATATCTCATAATCGCAGTCAGCGGACTGGCTGGCAGTTTAAGATTGAAGGACAGAAGAAAAGCATAAGGAGGAGAGAAAGAACAGGAAGAAACAAAGAACAGACAAAGTATGAAAACTGCCATCCAGTGGAGTCCCTCAGAATAACGCGTCTTTTTATAATCACAGGGTGGAAGATGTTTTGGTTTTACTTAGTGTCTCTGGTTTACCTCGTCTGCACTGAGCTGCCCCTTCTTGAAGCGTGGAGGCATGTCCTTAGATTGAGCTTGCTGCTGGTTTGAATGGTTCAGGTTTTGGTTGTGAAAATGCTGCTCGGTCTATCTGGGTGTATACAGATGTGTTGGCACACATCAATACTACCTTTTGGTGTTGATAAACGAAAAACAAAAATTGCCTGTACGAGCTGCAAAAAACAGATCTGTTCCTTTCTTTTGCTTACCGGTAGGACGTGAGGAACAGGATGTCATACCCCAAGTCAAACTGGGAGATTCTGGGGTTGGGGAAGCCATGTGTCCCCACTGTGGCATGAAAACGATCGGCTTTGTATCGAGACGTCCTAGTTTGTGGGCGGAAAATCTGTCCTGGATCACACCTGGACCAGTCCCTATGACATTCACATGCCAAAATACACATACGGTTAAGAGACACTGGCACATTTCCCTCAACAATAGCACAACTACATTTATGACAGGGTGAATCTACCTGCATGACAAAACATATCGGCCATTTTATTCCCACACAGACCGTTCTTCTATACCACGCTTTAATCCTGTGCGGCTGAAGGGGCCTTATGTCCACGGATGAAGCCATTCTCATTATCTTTGTTCATGGGTGGAATGAAAACACCCAAATCCTTCAGAGAGGGAACGATAAAGACTGAAATAAACACTTTCATTTTTTTTGGAAAAGTTAACAAATAGAAAAACCCTGCGGTACTTCACCTTCACTTGATCTGACGAATCTGTGTTAAAGTCCTTGGTCGCCGTCCGTCCTGCATCGAACGCTTTGCCGGAGGCCAACCAAGTGTCTTATCCTCTCTCGCTCACGGTGTCCCGCAGTAGGAAAATCTGAACTCCTGCCAGGCATACCATCCTTGTTGTGAATTAAGGATGCATCGGCCTAATTTAGTATTGCAGCCACTCTAAAGTATCTGAGGCGCAAACACCGCCCAACAATGGATGAGAGATCACTGCCCTCATTCCAAACTTAAACCTTATTACCATATATTAAACTGGCTGAATCTTTATCCCATTACATTTCTAAATAGCTCCACAATAATTTTTATTTTTTATCTCAGTCTATGATTCGTTCATCACAAAACAAGACCTTAAAACCGGCACTATGGGTAATTACAAAAAAGCCCCAGGACATTAATCGTCAGTCAGGTTGGTTCTTACAAATACTAAAGCCAATTTCTAGCCAAATGGAATCCCAATTCTTAGACACTAGGAGAAATTAAGTACCATCATTCAACGCATAGGGGTGTGTATCTATAACCGGTTCCAAATTTTCAATAATCGGGTATTCGATAAGACATGTGTATTTCGATTCCGCTTAACGATTCCCGTGTTTGCATTTTAATGTGATTTTAAACTATTCAAGTGCAGGAAGGGAAAGCACTTGCACACTGTTTGCGTGCAGCGCACACATCTGAAAGCACGAGCACAGAGAACAGTGGTCCCGATGCATGTTCCCAACCTGTGTCCATTCTAAATCCCTAGGATGCTATTATCTTCCTGACCCTTGTTCAGATTGCCCCACAACGCGTTGCTCCGGGCCAGAACTCTGATTCTCTCTTGTTCAATTTATCGACCAGATCCTTACAGCAATATTCCGTACTATCATCCAAAAACACGGCCGTTTTTTTTGTCGTATTTTTTGAAATGTTACAATAAGATGTAGAAAAGAATTTAAACCTTATAACATGGTATACATGTATTTTTTTTTAGCGATCTGCGTTGTGGGGTCAGTGTAAAGAGACAGACGTCTAAATTCTACCCGTGACCTTTGCCTATCATTGCATTGTAAATCAAAGAAGAAACAGAATAATCATTAACCTGACTGAATCTCTTCGTAAAATTTAATTAGGCATTATCAACTATTCTATTTATGAATAGAAAACCCTTACAGGTTTCTATAATCTTTTGATTTCAATTCTGTTAACTTGGACATTTGCTCAGTTTTTGATTAAGTGCTATTGTCTAATTAATTTGTAAATGTTTGAAATTATATTAGTCTAGTTGTTTTTTGTTCTGTGGTATTTTTTGATAAACCTAGACATGTTATAAACAACTAATATGGCTGCACTAAAATATTGTATTAAACTTGTTTAATGGATTTTTCTATTCTTATGAAGCGGATTAGGACGCGATAGCAGCAGCAGGACGGTCGCTAAATCTCATACACGATATCCAACCCTATTCAAGGTGACTTAATTTTTAAGATCTAGTTTTCCCTTTCTCTTTTTTGCACCAAGCACAGACGAGCTGCCAGCAAGGTGCTGATCGTGTTGCGTTGAATATCCTCATATCTTCTGATATTACCCGCGAACAATCTACCCTCACATCATCATACCATCTTAACAAACTTTCCAACTCCTATTATCCAACTCGCCAACCACCTTTCATGTTACAAAGTTAACTCAACACATCACATTCCTTGGTTGAAATGAAAAAAAAACAAAATTTGTACTGTAAACCGTACTGGTTACTCGGTACAGATAATTACACCCAAATAGCACCAACATATGTGAAAGACCACGTATAATATTGATCCAATCAATGGTCACATTGGCTCCTTCTTTCATGTCGAGTCCCATGGGCCACCCACCAGTCCTATATCGATCACAGAGACACTCCAGATCCTCTCCCATGTCCTTGAGCTGGACCCTCTTCTTTTTCTCCAAAAGCTACAGATAGTAGAGAGTGCGAGTCATCAAAATCACTGAGCCACCACTAACCAAAGCACATAACGGAGTGGAACTAATAGACTGAAATGTTGAGTGGGATACACACTGTTTTGATGCACTTATGAAGGATAGATTCATGGATGAGGTCAAGTTTGCCGAGTTCTCCAATGAATTTGATATTGCCAAGCATCTTGATCTTGGCAATGGAACGCTGCTCCTCCTCCTCAGAGGTGAGAGGGTTGTCTTGTTTGTCGTACTACCTAGACTAAGCGAACAGCCCAAGCTGACAGAGTTGAATGTTTAAAAACCGTGCAACACCGCATAAGGTCTCGCATATAAACAACCCTAGGCACTGCATTTGGTGCGTTGGTTCTTCAAATCCATCGTGAAGCTGTAATAGACTTAGTCTTCTAAATTTAGTCTGCACGGCAACATACACAGTACGGTTCCTTCTTGTTTTGGTTTGTCTTTCCCCTTTGCTTTGCAATGAACTACTAGAAAAAATGATCAAACTAAGGGGGCAATTAATTCGGTAACCAATGATTTATTTGGAAGCAACAACATGTCAGCTCTTTCAGATCTTTTCAACATAACCCTTAATAAAATGCGGGTCCTATCATACAATTTGAAGCGCATTCAGGGTACCACTGTGGCTCTGCTTTTGGATGACTGGATTTCAGGTGTTGTGGGCTCAATTCAACAGTTGGTGCACTCCCTCTGTCCAAACCGCCGGACTAGCTGAGCATAGACGTGAGCTGTATGTGGGCCTCTTCAGGGCTCTTTGGTGCTACGATTTACCAGGAAAGGACAGAATTGTATGTTACCATAGTCCAATCTGTCAATGCATGAAATTGATGTCGATATCCTAGGTTTAACCGTCAGTATCTGTAACTGTCCTGGTCTGCTTTTGCAAACATGTTTGTGTTGTCCAAACATATCCGAAAAAATGCACCGTGTTTGTTGCTGAGTAATGGTCCCAAAGCAGCATTTTAATTAACATTCCTGAGAGCGTGTGTTAGGAAAAGTGCAAAGTAATTTAGTAATGAATAATATTTGAACAGTTTGCCCAAGATCATATTTCTAAAAAATTTAATTTTAGTATAATTCCAAACAGTGAAAATCCCATGGGCATGAGGGTGTAAAAACCATAACAGAGCAAGTGTAGCACAGTAAGATTCTTTTTTTTTTTTTATTAATAAGAGAAACTGTATTCAAGGAAGGAGCCATACAATTACATCACAAGAGGTGTTCTATGAATTTTACATCGCTAAAGGGTAAGCTGAAAACTTATCATGTTGACACCACAACATATTATGCAGGCACAACTTTTTAAAATAAATAATAAAATAGCAACAAATTAGCTTGTCACTTAGATACTGATTTCGAAAGAATTAGCCCAGTACCACTGCTGTGAAAATTCAGCTTCTTTGCATTACAAGAAATCAACAAAAAATAAAAACATTTGAACAGTAAACTGCTTTGGGAGCACGATTTGACCCAATGTATACTGGTATCGGGCCACCACTACTGCCACCGATCCTATACGCAGTACGCTTTGATTAAAATTCCCCAATACCAAACGTCGATACCACACAGCATGTGATAAGGGCCATATTCAAACAAAGAAACACCGACAACAAAACAAAAGATTATTAGGAACGGCGTCTACGACTTCCCAGATCAATGTTAGCAAATTAGGAACGCCTGTTACCTACGGATGTTTTGTTGCGTGCGAGCGGATCACTTGAGCAAATAGCACGCTAGTGGATACTGGCAGCACAGCCTTTCCGGCGGGCCTTAGATGAACCTGAGCTCTGACCGTAGTGGCATATACCTTCTCAACGACATCCCGGATGTTTATAGTTCACGGCCCCGCGGATATTCAAAAACACAAGGTACAAAACAAAGTTTCACAAGTTACTTAACGGGGGCCCCGGGGGGAGAAGCCCACGAGAGAACTTCTGTTGTGTGCTTTCGGATGTGCAACATTGAGACACGCACTCATTTGGATGGAAACTAAATAGAAAAAAGAAGACCATTTATCCATGGCATTCACTATACAACATTCTTCTCATTGCTCTCAATGTAGGGCATACCTGAATTTCGGTGTGAAAGTGAATCTCAACAGCCTGTGGCCCCCCCTGTGACAATATTCCCTTTTTGCGATAGGCGTCACTACGCGTTCCTCTCCATTTGCGCCAGTTACAAATACGGAATGCGTTGCCCGTGTGCTTTTGCTGCTCTAAGTATTTTCTGATTACAGGAGTGCTTTGGGAATTTGAATCGCACGCCGTTTCAGATGAACACCAAAATCCTTCGACTCTTCACGAATTTATTTCGAAAATATCCCCGTTAGGAGATTATACGCGGCGCTCCCTGCATTATTATAGCAAAGTGCGTGATTACAGTACTAAGCCGCTGCAATGGAGCAGCTCTAATGCTATAAAATTACAGATGATGTACCATAGAGCAAAAAAACCAATGATATAGTGGGAAAGCTCCACAAACTTTTTTTTTTTACATGGGCATGCATTAAGTGAGGAGGCCGAAAACTACCACCGGCAAGGATATACAGTCAACCAAACAAATTATCAGAGACCCAGATATGAATTATAATAAATAATGATGCTTTTATCCAAAGCAATTTACAGTGCATTCAGGCTACACATTTTTTTACCAGTATGTGTGTCCCCTGGGAATTGAATCCATTACCTTTTGTGCTGCTAACACAATGCTCTACCACTGAACCACAGGAACACAGATATAATTTCAGATATTTTTTTACTAGTGGGTGCAGGAAACCATAGTTCATTTATGTAAGTGAGGACAGCAAAATAAAAAGTAAACTGTGATAAATTATACCCAAAAATACTTCATACAGTGGACTACCAGTAAAAACTGATACAAATTTGGGTCCAAAAATTATTCAGACCTGAAGTTGTGGGAAAAAAAAGTGAGTTCCGATTTGCAACGACCCCCTGGATTGACAGCATTGCCCACGGAGAATACAGGATGTCATTAAGGCTAGGTTGCCGCCGCCTATAGCTATTGAGTCAGTTTGTAACATACCTGTCCCACACCTAACAGAGGTAGAATAATTTTTGGTTGATTGTAATCCATTACTACCTTTCTATCAAAGTTATCTAACATAATCAAGCTGAATTAGTTCTGACAGTTTAACTCTAAAACTATAGCAAATAAACTGCGACTAATTGTCGAGAAAATGTGAACCCTAAGGTGTCTTGCACACATCTATTGTTTGACTTCTATTTGATAAATTAAGTTTACACCAATTAACCCAGTCCATACACTCTTTTGGTCTGTACCCATTTTGTAACAACCATGTACAAAAGCAAAATAAAAATATCAGAAACGGTACTCGGTATCGCGCCAAGTACCAAAAATGACAGTATCGGAGCGAGCGAGCAGTACTGAAAAATTGGCCCATCTGTTGCATTCCTATTAAACTGGATAATAATATTCACAATATTATTGTTTTTACTAGTGTATTTTTATCAAATAATCCATAGCATTAGACACTTTTCAAAAGCATTAAAAAATATTTTTAACATTGGTGTATTATTTTATTTATTTTTTTAACACTGTACGTTTGCGTATTCTAAATAACATTGTACCACCTGGTTTTCTTACAGTTATATGGTTAAATCAAATTCAGTATGAAACGCGTGCATTGAACTTTTAAACAGCCAGTAACCATCTTACCAGCAAGATGATTCCTTTGAGGACAAGTTTAGAGTCTACGCCCACATTGAGAAGCTCAAGGCATAGCTTGTCAAACTTTTCAGGGGTCAGTTTATTAAGTATGCTACAAGAGAGAAGCAAGAGCAAAGAATAAACATCTTGAACCAGTTAAAACAAAGACCACCGTTTACCACATGTAATTTGTGCTTATCTGAGCTTGAGAGCATCAGCTGACCCAACCACAAAAACATGCTCACAAGGCTCAGGGCACAATGAACAAAAGAGCTCAAAATCAGAGGCTTCTTTAAACTCTTTGAATTATTGAATCTCTGCTGAAGTGAATATTCATTCCCCTTAAGGACACTCACCCTCTCACTTTCCTAAATAATGCATCGTGATGTTCTTTTTCATTGGAGGAGTTGACATCTCGTTTAGTGCTTCGTGAAGGAACCCATCTCTGAACGCTAGGCCCTGGGGTTTTCCCCAGGTACTCGCTGAAGGGAAACAAAGAGATTAGAGTCTCCAAAGTATCTTACAAATCTGGACTGTTCTTGACTTTAACAAACCATACCCGTTACCGACAGTCTTGGGATAGTGCTGAGGTGCACCCCTACCTCCTCCTCCGCCCGAAGAAGCACTAGAATTATAGAAGCAATAGTAGATTAGACAACTTCAGAAAACCTTTCGCACAACAACCACAAGGCAATGCATAACAGGAGTTGTGGAAACCATTTTAAAAAGCAAAGCAACAGTAAAATGAATTGGTGGACCAGTTAATACACCTTATGACTTTATCTTTAACGTGGCAAGTACTCCAATATCTGAGTGACTCCATTTTAAGACACCCATCAAAAAGTTCCCCAATCTCGAAAAATTTTCAATCTTCAATTCAAAAATCCTTTTAAAAATTCAGGCAAATGCTTTACCCCTCGGTCATGAGTTAAGTTAAATCGATTGAACTGTCCACTTGCTCAAGGTGACTGGTGTGGCGTCAACGCAGATGATCGGGTCTAAAACGCAACTGAACCAGCGTGCAATAGAGAGAAATGCCAGTCAATATACAATGTTTATAGTGTTTCATCTGAAAGTAAGCCTATACACAGACAATCTTGACGTGAAAAGCTTCAACATTAGTAAAATCCAATTTAAACTGGGTGCCTCAAAATGAAGCCTTTAGCTGAATAAACAATGTAAAGATAGGCAATTTGTCGTTATATTTTAGGGTACATCTAAGCTATGTTTCTTCTATTGATGGATAACAAGTTAAGAAAAACTGGTAGCCAAGTCCTGGCCAATGTGTGATCTTTAATCTCACCTGAAACGAGAAGCACCCCCTTCTGCAATCACACTCTCCACTTTGGCGGCTTGACAACGAAGAATCTTCAAAAGAATAATAATCAAAGGGCGGGGTGGGGAAATCCGAACTGCATTAAAGAGAAAGAAGAAAACACAAAGAAAGAGAGTCAATGAACCATGAGAAAACACAACTGCCATGCTCAGAAATGGCTGCGTACTACACACCCTGGAGTTACAAGTCTGATCAGATTTAACAATTTCCTCTTCCTCTAAAGATGAAAAGGCCTGCATCAGAGATCGAGATTAAATATAATGATCAAAAATAGTTTATAGCACGAATCTATTTGGTCGGAATCAAATTATGTATCCCCTTTCATAACAAAAGAGGCCAAACCTTTAGCTTGCTAACACAGTAACGAGGCTAACAAAGAAAAAACGAGCAAACACTAGTTAACGTCTTTTAGTTTTCATTATTTCGAAACCCTGAAAGACGAAGAAAACACCTAATAGCAATAAAGTAAACAGACAAAGCTCAACATTTCCACTAATATTATAGCTTTTGCGTAATAGCCAGCAAGCATGCTGTGTTGGGTCATGTAACGTTAATATTTCCACGCTTCAGGACACAGAGAGAAGCCAAAATAGACAGTAATCTATCCAACGACTGACATAACGTTATCGATATTTTACATAAACAGTAATGCAAGCAGAAACACCCTCAGGTGTTTGTTCTATAACGACGCCATTTTCTGCATTCACGAACTCACAACAGCAGCCATTTTATCTTAGGTTAAATACAAGAAAAAAAACCTACCTTTACTAAGACAACCTCAGTTTTGATTTTGGTTTTGTTCTTCTAAAAGAGAAAAAAGGATGGATATAAAAAAAAAAAAAAGATATGTTTTTGAGAGTTTTGAGACGTTAACCGGTCAGACACGATTGCAGCTCACTGTGGTGGGTGAGAAATGGTGTGCGCGAGCTTCCTCCTGGCTGACTGCTTGACGTCACACAGAAACTTGATTTGTATTTGTCAGGACTCTTCGTTGGCAGTAATTTTCCTTTATTATGAGACGAACCACATTGGCTACGGATATAATGGTCTCCTACAATTTTATTTATTTATTTATTTTTAATTTGTAATTCTGTAATTCTAATTTTAGATTCATAAATTTGATGATAAACAAAACGGTTGATCATAAACTCTCAAGTTTAGATCTGGACAATGACGCTGCATCCAATGCAACCAGTCAATATGGATGTTAGTGTAGGCCTTCACTGATATGATTGTATTTTAGAATATAATATATTTTGGACTCTATAAGTCTTTTCTGATTTCCTCTCATGAACTTTGAAAATAAATAAATAAATAAATCTACGCTAGTCATTTCGGTTACTTATGTTTTTACAAATATGTGGAGCACAAAATGAATGAAAGATAGACAATCAATCAATCAATCATAGTATATAAAGCATAGTATATGCAGGCTAGTCCATACTTCCATATGGCAGTCATTTCATGCTTCATGGATATGTGAAATTCTTTTAGAGGACCTGTTTGAATTACGCAAACTGATATAAATAATCTGATACAAATATGATAAATCTAATAAATGCATATAGTTTTGCATAGTTCCATTATAGTGCTGTTGATATTTTGTGAAGTTATTGTCACAGAGCAAAGTGCAATGTTTCCTGAGGCTGCCACTAAAATGATGAAAGGTGCATGTTGAAATCTTCTGAGAATCTGGTATTCTGCGAAATATTGTTAAATTAGGAAGTTGTTCTTATGCCTTAGAAACAGGTTTAAATGAACATAAGTCATTTCAGATTTCCAGTTTCTTCAAGACAAGCACAGTGAGAGACAGGGTGACTGAAGCACGAGTTAACACATTAGGCTATTTTCTCCTCTCACTATTCAAAAACAGCTACAACATATTGCATTATTGGAATTAACAGGGCAGTTTTTTTAGCTAACCATAAGTGGTTTTTAAGTTACATGACAACTTTCCTTCAAGAAAGACAAGAAAAGGAGTGCAGAATAAACTCCTCCAATGACAAAAGTGAGGAAGAATTTGACATTAGTAACCATGAAAATGGCATGGAATTGAATGAGTTTTGACTGCAGAAGAGAGAAAAGGGAGTTGGATAATGAAGGCTTGAGTAGGTGAGTGTTCAGTGTATTCAATTCAAGACAGATTTGTCTCTACAGAGAGAACAAGGCCAGTAGTATCAAGCAAATGGGGAAGCTTATATCACAAAGTGTGACTGAAAACCTGAAGATAAGAAACAGTGGACCAAGTGTGTCTGATCATGTGCGCTTAGACAGAATTGCCCACAGGCTTGTTATTGGCAACAAAGGGAGGTGCAAATACCCTGGCTGTGATGGAATAGTTGGATCAAGGGCAGCAATTACATCTTTGCATCACATAAAAAAGGAACTGCTTCCCGGAGTTTAGCAAGACGTGGGTGGGACTAATGACATGGTCACATTCTTATAAACGGATTGTGACATGCACACAGAGTATCATTTCTTTAGGAAATATGAAACGAAAAGGGGAATCATAGATATTATGTTCCTTCATACTTTAATTTGTAAATGCATTGCAGATAATAAAATACAGTAGATATATATAGGCCTACCTATTATTTAATATTGCAAAGTTCTTTAAATATCCATAAACTCACAATGAAATAATCTTTTGGATGTTTCTGAATAAAATAAAAAAAGAGACAAATGTAAGTCAAGTCAAAGCATTTTAGCACAAAATTAAATTTGTTGGTTAACTGAATTTTAGTGCTTTTACAAACAATATTATATAAGTATAAAGTAAATATAAAATACACATTTTTGTTTCACTCAATTTGAGTGTCTTGGAGGTCAAAGGACGTAGAAAAACATTTAGAAGTGTATATGGAAGAAAAATGTATATATTTTAAGAGAAACCTTTTTCTTTCTTTTTTTCTTTTTTCTTTTGTGGTCCGAAGTTTTTGTGCCATAAATCAAATGAATAAAATCGTTATCCTAATATCCCATCAAACATACAATTAACATAATCCATACACGGTTAAATTGCACTTCTGACTTTAGCCACTAAATGGCAGTAGAGACCTTGTAAATATCCTTTCAAACAAAAAACAAAACAAAACCAAAGCCCAAAATACAGTTGCTTCCAAAAGCTGATCTATGAACAGTTAATTTGCACATATAAAGCTTTAATAATTAAACTGCAGGTTATATAAATCTGCCTTGAATGAATAGCTGTATGCTCTTTCAATCTCATTGTATTCTTGTAAGATTTTTTTTACTTTCATCATTAGCTACTACAGTAGTTTCTTCCATTAATTGTATTTATGTAATCCACCTGACCTCAAGGTTCATTAATTGCAGGAGTCAAACATTTGTTTGGTATACATTCATATTCTATAAGTGAGTCCTACTGTAAATCATCCATGCACACAACACAACCACTATCCATTGAGCTTGAAAGTTTAATCTTGTAAACTGAAGTCCTACAAGACCTAATCTTACAAATCCTTGCACATTGAGATTATTTCATTTTCTTTTGACCCAAGGTGAAATACAATTCAGTAAAATAATTAACTTATCTGATACAATGCAGACTAGATCTTCTAGACTTCCATTCATATATTACATACAGCACATATTTTTCTGCAGCACAAAGAACATATTTCAATTTAGTATTTGAAATTAACAGCATGTAACCATTATCATGCGAGCCATTGAAGGTCAGACATGAAGTGACTACAGAGGATCAAATAAATATGCCTGCCACTTTTACAGATTAACCAATAATGCAATGTCATCTATTTATTCCTTTTACTGGACTGTAAAAATTTCCATTAGCGCTGTACATATTGAAATGACATATTTCTAGGTGGCAGCTTGGGGGAACTGTTTTATTACAAATTTTAATGGCCCCCTTTGACCTCACCTAAAGATGGAGATAGGATATAAAGGCCATCAAAGTAGTAGCAGCAAATATTCAAAAAAATCTCCATACAAATCTCCATACAAGTTTTTTGTGCATTTTTCTTTTTTTCTACTTGTTACTTTGCAATTTTTGTTAGAAAATTTTTATTTATTCAGGTTTTTTAAAGTATCTAATATTTTGATATTTAGTTTCCATGATCTAAATATTCTTAAAAATGTAAAGTTTGTTGTCATTTGGAAGTGTGTCTTCTTGCATTATTATGCTGATATATTATGATTATATATTCAGTGGCATAAAATGGTCTTTAAAATGACAATAATATCACTTATCGCAATTATTTCTGGGGCAATATATCGCACAACAAATAGCTGTTATCGTGACAGGCCTACCTGAAATCCTGGACACAGTTACTATTGTACATATTGTCTCTAAACAAATGTTTGTGCAAGTGTGAACTTTAATACAGTGTGAAAATGTTAAGCTGCCCCGTAGAGTACACTCATCTCTCACGGTGCACTGCGTTCCCTTGCTGTTCCTTTATAATTTGCCCTGTTCTCTTTCCTGAGAAAGCTAATTCTTTAATCAGTATTTCAAAGGCCCATAAGCCAGTACCAAACATACCACAAACAAGTTTCTGAAATTGGGAATGGCTGCTCTCTGAAGAGATTGTTTCCACACAATCAAAGAACGTGCATTCATCATGGGAACATGGAGATTCTTGCACATTACCTCTAGTTTAAAACAATATGTTCATGAGGTCCCTGATGCAATAATGTTCAAAGTCAAATCTAGTGTCTCAGGTGTCCCTCACAGTATGACTTTGCATTGTGTTTGTACTGCAGGCCCATTGAACTACGAAGGAGACACAGTGACAAAAATAAATTTGCTTTGGTAACAGCCACTTGATTTCTTGTTTACATCCCATTGCTGTTTTGTCCTTCAACTGCGACATGATTTAGAAGTAATGATGTAAACTAAAGACACCTTATTTGTTTTCAGATGTGCTAACTCAAGCACTTACATAGGAAAATGCATTCAGTGTAACATACAGTGCCTTGCGAAAGTATTCATACCCCATTCATTTTTTCACATTTTGTTATGTTGCTGCCTTATGTTAAATTGCTTTAAATGACCTTTTTTCCACATCAATCTACACTCCATACACCATACTGACAAAGCAAAAACTGAATTGTCACAACTTCGTAAATTTATTAAAAATAAAAAAACTGAAATAAGTACATTGCATAAGTACTACTACTACTACTAACTAAATATTTAGCTGAAGCACCTTTACAACCTCAAGTATTTTGAGTATGATACGACAAGCTTTGATCATCATCATTTGGCAATTATCTGCCATTCTTCTCCTCACCTCTTCACCTCTCAAGCTCTGTCAGGTTGGATGGGAGCAAATGCACATTTTCAAGTTTCTCCAGAATTATTTGATTGGGTTCAAGCTCATGCTCTGGCTGGGTTGTCTATAGTTGTCTATAAGCCACTCTTGCTGTGTGCTTAGGTTCATTGTCCTGTTGGAAGGTGAACCCTCTGCCCAGTCTGAGGTTCTGAATGCTCTGGACTGGGTTTTCATTAAGGCTAACTCAATATTTTGGTGCATTGAGCTTATCTTCTACTACGACGAGTCCCTCGGTCCATGCCACTGAAAAACAGCCCCACAGCATGAGGCTGCTACCAGCACACTTTACTTTTGGGGTGGTACTCTTCAGGTGATGAGCAGTGCCTGGTTTCCTTCAAACATGATGCTTGGAATTGAGGTTCATCAGACCAGAGACTCTTGTTTCTCTGTCCTCTGAGTCTGAGAGTCCTTTAGGTGTTATTATGCAAATTCCAAGTGTGTTTTCATGTGTCTTCACTGAGGAGAGGATTGAGTCTGGCCACTCCGACATAAAGCCCAGTTCGGTGGAGTGTTGCAGTGATATTTGTCCTTCTCTAGATTTCTCCCATCTCCACATATGATCATGGAGCTCAACTAGAGTGACCATCATGTTCTTGGTCACCACTCTAACCAAGACCCTTCTCCATCAATTGCTCAGTTTGACCAGGAGGCCAGCTCTAGGAAGAGTCCTGGTTGTTTCAAACTTCTTCCATTAAGGGTAACAGAGACTAGATGCTTCTGTGACCCTTCAGTTAAGCAGATTTTTTTCTGAACTCTTCCCCAGATATGTGGCTTGACACAAACCTGTTTCTGAGCTCTACAGGCAGTTATTTTGACCTCAGGGCTTGGTTTTTGCTCTGATATGCATTATCAGCTGTTAGACCTTTTATTAAGATGTGTGTGCCTTTCCAAATCATACCCATTCAATTGAATTTGCCACAGGTTAACTTTACTCGAAGTGTAGTAACATCTACAAGCAATATGAATGCTCCTGAGCTAAATTTCAACTGTCCCAGATAAGGGTATGAATACTTATGCAATGGAATCATTTAAGTTTTTTATTTTTAATAAATTTGCAAAGATGTTAAGACCTGTTTTTGCTTTACCATTATGGTGTATGGAGTGTAGATTGATGTGGGAAAAAAGTAATTTAAGGCAGCAACTTAACAAAATGTGAAAAAAATGAAGCAAGGCACTGTAAATGGTCTCTTCCCTTTAGTTTTTTTTACCTAGGGAGAAATTATTTGATATAATGTTGTGAAAGCAAAACAACTTCTTTCCAGTAAGGATTTTTCTAAATACAGAATGGTTGTTTTGCAATGTATTGCATCAATTTGATGTAAAATGGAAAAAAACAGAAAAGACCAACAAATACATATAACTTCATATGTGCTTGTTGTAATGCCTGGGAGGATGAAACTAAAAAGCGAGTTTTCTGCTGTTGTATCTTGTTGGGACATAAAAATTTGATTAAGGATTAAGCAAGAGAGCTTTTACAGTCAGTTTGCAAGTGCGAGTGCACATTTTTGTGAGTGTGAACTCTAAAGACGAAAGTCACTCAGACCCAGACAACGGCAACAAAGATCTATTTCACATGTTTTCTCAAATATTCAAGGCTGGTCTTGTTGACAACTGATCTTTGCACAGAATGTTTTCCTTGGGTTATTTCCAATGTTTGCACAAACCTCCTCCTTCTGTCTGCTTTCACTGTCATAAAGAAGAAATGAAACATTGGTCGATGGGGACCCTCATGTTTTTACCCAACCCTCAATCTGATTTGTTAAATCATAGTCACTGAGGTTGAATAAAAGGCTAAACCTTGGTGTATTTTTCCAGGTCCTGCCATAATAGTGCCAAAAACCTCAACAAGATGTGATGCATCCAATCATTTCCTTCCCTCCTGAAGATGAGCGAAGTGGTCCTTGTGATAATTAAAAAGCCATCGCTAACAGGAATCTTCTGCCTCATTAAAACCCTTCAAGCTCATAGATTTTATCTGCTGGAGGGAATGAGCACCGGTAGGGTGGCAGCCAGAGGGCCGTGTTTCAAAGATGTCTTTCAGATGATAGCGTCACCTCCAAATTAGGAGATGAATTGTGACTTCAAGGTTTCCTAAAGGTTGAATTTTGGCCTGTTTTAACATGATCACACACATATAATGGAGAATTCATGAAGGATGAATATTAGGTAATTTAGACTGTAAAATGGAGGAAAAACAAGAAAGGGCAGGGGCTAGTGGAACATAATTTTGAAAACCCCAAAGAATCATGGGTTGAGACAATGTATCAAGCTTAAACAGCTCACTTTTGTCACACACACACGCACACACACACACACACACACACACACACACACACGAGAGATGTGATATTTGCAACTGGCGATGATTAATTTATTTTGGGTACATAATACATAGTTGTAAACATTTTTAGACATATATACAATATTAAACATTTTTTCTTTTTTTTTTTTTTTTTTTTAAAAATACTTTTAACTTCTTGAAGAGAAGCATTTGTAAAACGTTTCAGCAAATTTTCAGTTTTGGGTGAACTATTCATTTAATGTTAGCCAATTGCCAAATTTCTGCAAAAGTGTAATGTTTCATTTATTATATTTGTTAAACATAACATTTTTTTTTTAAGTTTGCAAAGGCACACTTTTTTCATCTACTGATAAAGCATTCACAGTGAGACCATGAACATGCATTAAGGAAAGTAAATAGGGTCAATTTTGATTTAATGTTGCCTTGAAATGTATCATGCATATTCTATATTACAAAGGCATTGCTCAGATATGAGAAATAATAATATCTTGAAATGATTAGAGAGTGCAGCAATAAAATGAGAAATTCATCGTAATATCAACTGATTTGTATTCAAATATAGGACACGCAAGGAAATGGAAATTTCTTTCATCTGCCTTCAGCATTATTATACAATTGGCATATATTTATTGGTACACACAGGAGTGTTAATATTCATGAGGTTCAAGGGAGATTCTTTATTTTACGCTACAGATGCAACGTACATGAAAGTCTGGGAAGAAACACAAAATCGGTTTTATCAGTGGAAAGTGTACTTTTTTTTCTGGGAGTTTCTGCATTAGCACAATGACCCCAGGGCCTTTTATTTCCTGTATTGGAAATATCATCCTTTCAGATTTGCACATGAAAGGCCAGTACCCTCTCCTCAACAAAAAAGGGACATTTTTGAACTTCAAAGAATTCAAATGACGAACAGAACTTTTGATAGGCTTTGTGATAACACATGAAAAACACTGTTCAGACACTGTAATTCCAACACGGAGTAATTTCTTTAAGATGATGAAATCCTTGATTTGCTCAGATGTTAAGGGCCACGCTTAAGATTTCACAAAGCTAAATGATTGCTGCACACAAGGTTTGATTTTGATGCTGCATTTAAAATTATATGTATACACAAATATGAATATCTTTCCCTATAATCTAGATCTTTACAGCATTTAACCAACGCAACAACATAAAACCCTAATTCATGATTTATGAATTCATTAATCAAATACACCTGTGCAATCAAACCATGTGCAATTTTCACCACTATCAGATCTATTGCAATAAAATCTTCCGAGGAACCCTTGAGGTATAATTTTAATCAACAAAATTGATGATATACAGTTTAGGGTCATTCTGTTCCGAGCTTCATTATTTTTCAAAGAAATGCTTTATTGGATGTAACTTGAATCGCCACACACCACACATCCTTAAGAGGAATTTATTTAATCTACATTTCTATCAGGACTCAATCAAAAGCTCATTTTCCATAAAGCCACTATTTTTCCAGCTAAGATGAAGAAAGTCAAACTGCCACTGGACTTGATCTATAAATGTGTGTGTATTACAGTCGTGTTTGTTTTTACACAATACTTTGTGACTGTAAAAGTCAATCTGGAAAAGACAGTGGAAAATAAAATAAAACATATACCAGATCTAGTGTCTCTTCTGCCAACTTCGTATCTGTTGTTTATGGCTCAGGTGCACATAACCAACAGAAAGTGAAATACAAACAGTTACTAAATTTAACTGTAAGCTTGGGTTGAAAAGTCATTTCAACTCGACACCCACAACCTTGACAGAAGAAAGGAGGCAGAAATAATGGATTCTAGGGGGAAATGATTGGAGGTTGTCCCATAAATCTGCAGCAAGAGAGCCGTTGAGGGCCGGCCATGTTGTGCACCAGCTCGTTCTGATATTTCATGTCACGGCTTGAGCATTGCATATAACTCCCCTGTTTGTGGGTGCAAGGGTGTTAATTTTGGTTAATGTGGGTGTTTTTGACTACTTCCCTTGCAATTGCAATCACCTGGACTTTACCATCTAATGTGGTAATACTTTCCTTCTAAATCATGTTTGTAAACAGCTTGATTTTAGCAAATCGCACAGCTAAATCCATGACATCCAGGCAATCAAATAAAACCATACACCTAACAGGGACTAAAAAGCAGTTTGTTTTCTATTCCTTTTTCCTAAAGCTATATACATGTGTTTTTCTTTGTGAGGTCAGCAACTTCAGCAAATTGTTGAAAGAGCCGGAGGGCCATGCCTCAGGGAAAACGTGAATGATCCCAGCCATAAGATTCAGTGGTTAGTTAAATGTTCCTGGTGTTTCAGCTGGCAGAAGCTTCGATTTCAAGCAATTGAGACATATTTAGTCCAATATCTCACTCCAAGGTAAAACATTTATGTACTGTACTTCATATAATGATAAACATACATAGTCTTTGCAGAAAGTAATGTTTTTTGTGCACACCTGCTCTGTTGTACTGTTTTGTAGTTTCATTATTCAAAATAATGCATAATTAATTCCACTGAGATATAGCAAATAAATATTATTTCACTAAATAAAGACACTGTCTTATATTTTCTTTTCTACTTCAAATTAAAAATGTCCTTAATGAACTCAACGTGTCTGTTATTTCTATATCACATACTGAACTGAAAATGTGAGATGAATCTATTGGCAAAATATATGATATATTAAAGTCAACATGAAAGCAAAAGTTACCCTATTTACTTATTAAATAATTTTCTGGTCTTGTTGTATACACAATTTAAGTAATATAAGAGGAAACAAACACTTTAATAATTTATTTATTTATTCTCGTAAAAAAAGGTCCATCCCTATGATTTGAAAAGATTTGTGTAGGTCTGTCTTTTATTGCTTGGGTGTCCCACAGGATGAGAGACAAACAGGAAATAGCCCTTTTAACATCTGAAGTTTGCACAGAGCCCTATTCATTTTAGACAAAATTTGCTGGGTGTCTGTGGCATTAATACAAGAGGAGACTTCATAAACTTGAGTGACGAAAGCTAAAAACAGTTTGTAGTTTAGGGAACAAAGTTTGCACACTTTTTAAAGGAATATATTAAAAAAAATAAAATTTACTGAAAATGATCTTATCAGCAGGGCATCCAAGATGTAAATGGGTTTATTTCTCATTGAAACAGATTTGGAGAAATTTAAGAATCTAAATGACTTGCCTCAACAAGAGGATTCTTGCCAGTGAAAGTGCGGTGCCGTCAGAATGAGTCCAAACAGCTGATAAAATCCACACGACTCCAGTCCATCAGTTAACATCTTGTGAAATGTTGTATGTTTGTAAGAAACAAATCCTTCATTAAGGTTTGTGCCCAAAATACAAGTCCATAATTCATGATAATGCTTCCTCCAGTGAAAAAGTCAATTCTCTGTTGTACATCCATTAAACTCCAATTTGTTAGTCTTGGACTGTTTTTGTTTGTAAATGGTGCTTCATCTGTGCATATTTCTCCAGATGAGACTATTTTTGTTCCAATTAAGAAAAAAACTAATCTACTGTACATCTTGGGTGCATCTTGTAGTAGATTTTCAGCAAATTTTATTTTTGGGTAAACTATTTCAACTAGAGTTTGAATAGTCATATATCACACTATATATATAAAAAATGCATTTTCAGTAAACCAATATTATTTATAGTCAATATTTTAAATGATGTACAATGCAAACAAAATGCCAGGCCATAGCGTTTCTTTGCTGTTATTTTTTTTTTTTTTTTTTTTTTTTTTTTGATTTTTTTAATATATGAGATGTTGATTTATATATGTAATACTTAGAACATTCCCCTGAAGCATTTTTAAGGAAAAGTTAATTCAGTTCAATAAACAAGTTTTCTAAATGCTAAACAGCAAGATGAACATCATGTCACACCTTTCTGTTGTTCTGTCTGATGTTGCATTTCCTTCCTCCCCACAATTCACAACACAGCCCTCCAGCAATCACAATACAGACCTGAAAGTGTGCAGGAAAATGATATTAAATCAGAGCATAGGGAATTTATCATATGCATCTTATTTTTGTGATGACCCTGACCTACAACAGCTCATAAAAACCTGTGACGTTTGAATTTTAATATTTACACAATATTGTTTGCCATTATTTCCCATTAAGTGAAACAGGCAAATTGCATGATCTCATATTCTGATAAATCATCCTCTGCGACATCTCAATCATTACAGCGTTATTCTCAGAAGATTGTGCATTGTTATTCATTTATCCTGTTGTATTCAAATAAAGTCATCTACTTGATAGAGCTTGGAGGGCATTATCAAAAGGAATGATGGGTTTGTAAATGAGTATGTATGTATGCGAGGAGAGAGCCCTGAGGGATCCGCGAAAGCTTCCAGCCTGGTAGTTCATGGAATCTAAAAGAAGGCCATCCGCTCTTCTCTCTGCACAGAGGAGACAGTGAGAAAAGAGAGACATTTTACAGGCAAGATCCAGATGCGCGGCGAAGATACATCTCTTTGTCATTACAGAAAACTTCAGTGTATCAGGCAATATTTCAAACACACCCTTGACATTTCATATCAAGCGTGAGGATCTCAGAACAGACATATGCGGGAGGAAATATCATGACATCGCACTCTGCCATATTCTCCACCATGCATGGTTGATCCGTGTTAACCGAAGACAATTTGGCTGCCATAAAATATGCATGTGGGAAAGGTCAGAGGTTTGATAGTTAGACATTTGCTTCAAGGGTCACTTCTGCAAAGTTCTCTCTGTGATTGGCTCCATCCCACACACTCGTATTCAAATCAATAAGGACAGTTACAACTGATAAAGGAGCTTGACACACTCAGAGGCCATATCACATGACCCCAATCAATAGTCTGGAATGCGTAATTCACCGCTGAACCACCCACCATGTTGTGAGAGATACTAGATACTGAGATGTATTGTATTTAACCAAGTGGAAGCAGAGGAAAGGAGAGAGAATGAATCATGTTAATAATTAACAATTATTAAATGGTACAAATGACTGCAATTCGTGAAAAATGAATGCACAAGACAAACAAGCTCATCAGCAGTAGCCCCATTTTTACAGAGGTATACACTGAATCCCAAAGACAGAGCCCTGTGAATTCAGGCTAAAATTTGCATCTTAACAAGACCCTTGATAAACCTGAAGAATAAAAGTTATTTATTTATATGATGATTTTTCAGATTGTATTCATAAATTGTTTGTTCACTGCAGTGAAACTGCTTTGGCTGTTATGCATTATGTATACACTCTCACTGGCAAGTGGCAAGCTTATGTTTGTATGATTTTAAATATTCCTTGACAGTGAACAATGAGGAAAATAACCTTTTCATTACTACATTCTGCTCTAAACTCTTTTGTAATATGTCTAAGGTTATATTTTCTCTTATTAAAACACATAGAACCCTTTAATTTTGGTTCATGTTTGTTCAGTTAGGCTGTGAGAATTTTTAAAAGATTAAAAGAATTTAAACTTTTAAAAAAGTGTCTCCAGACACTGCCTTCTGTTCCATTCCCGAGCGCTGCATCTTGCATTTTTTTTCAATGTAAAGGGTCATTCTTTTATGTCAAAATGAATGCACGTTTTTACAGAATGCTTTTACAGAATGCAGAGTTAACGTAAGTTACTTATCTTCCATTTGGTGCCTTACTGTAATCCTGCTGTTTGCTGCGACAAGTCTAAATAATCAACTTTATGCAACATCGTATTGACCTGAAACATTATTTTAATATAGCAGGTGGAGTCAAAGGTGTATATATGACATATATTCATGGATTAAAATAAATTTTACAGTGTTTTGAATTCGATAATGCTAAGCCAATCAATTCTAACGTAAGCATGCATGAATCACCTTGTATAAAGCCTGATTAAAAAAAAAAAAATCATAATAAAAATTTCACACATTGTCATGAATTATGCTTTAGTGTAAATAAAACCAGTTTTTACCCCAAGGATTGTTAAACAGCACTTCAGAAAAAAACAGTGTTATGAATTAATTATAGATAAGTGTCAAGAAGTGTACTTACCCCTAAAGTCTGGAAAAGAAGCAAACAGCCTTGTGTACACGTCAACAAATATAACATCTGGAATGAAAGCAGTCATGGCCTCACCCTAGGTCTAGTAAAAAAAATAAAATAAAAAAATAAACCTTAATGGGCTTTGAATTATTTATGAGTTTTATTGCAATCTTGTCTTTTGAACGTAATCAAAGCAGGCTGTAATTATCTCCTGGAGAGGACCTTTCAACATAGATTCAGGGCTCTTACTGGGAATTTGCATTTATAATACTTTTCCCCATGCTTTAGTTGTCCTGAAGAGTAGCGATTAGGTCTTACCTGCCAGATATCCTGGAGCACAGGGATACAGAAAAATCCAATCAACGCATCAACAAATCATCTAACCAATTTCTTTACTGGACGTCTGCTGTGAACAACTTAACAGTGAGCAAAATCAGATTTTGTGCTGAAACATTTACTCAGAAAATGATTCATGTTGCTTTCTCGATCGTTTTATGCCCTATTTATGGCACAGTAGGAATATGTAAGAAAATACAAGAAAATGGGGGACTGAGAGGGGTAATGGAATCAGGACATGCCCCAAGCCAGACTCAAACCTTGGTTTTTGTGAGTCAGCTCTTATGTGTCACTAGCAAGTGCGCTACGTTCGGTTGCAACTTTCGTTTCATGCAGTACATTTAATGAATAATGGATTCTCTGCAGTGAATGGGTGCCGTCAGAATGAGAGTCCAAACAGCTGATAAAAACATCACAGTAATACACAAGTAATCCACACGACTCCAGTCCATCAGTTAACATACTGAGAAGAGAAAAGCTGCGTGTTTGTAAGAAACAAATCCTTCATTAAGGTCTGTGGCCAAAATACAAGTCCAAAATTCACAAGAATACTTATCTTCCATTGGGTGCCTTACTAAAATGATTCATGTTGCTTTCTCGATCGTTTTATGCCCTATTTATGGCACAGTAGGAATATGTAAGAAAATGTAAGAAAATGGGGGACTGAGAGGGGAAATGGAATCAGGACATGCCCCAAGTCAGACTCAAACCTTGGTTCTTGTGAGTCAGCTCTTATTTGTCACTAGCAAGTGCACTACGTTCGGTTGCAACTTTTGTTTCATGCAGTATATTTAATGAATAATCATAAATATGAATAATTTCCATTGGTGTTATTGTAGCATTATTGAAACCAGAAAAGTAATTTCCACTTCACAGTATGCTTTAGATGAGTAGGGTGACCGTACGTCCTCATTTTCCAAGGATTGGCTTTGTTTTCTGTTGACATGCTCTCTACAGTTCTCATATTTTATATGTATGCATATTTGCATTGCTTTGACTGTTCTCTATAGATCCCACCTTCTCTCGATTGGTCAATTACTTACAATGCCTGCACACTTTGTTTAAACTAGTTTTTAGTCAAATCTGAAAACAAAGACAAAACTCGGGCATTTAGGCAATTTAGAAATCCTTATGGAGAAATCCATATGGAAGTTGAGGATGTATGGTCACCCTAATTAAAATGAAGTGCTCTTTTTGAGGAGAAAAGGATTTAGAAGAGTGTCTGTTGTGCTGAACGCTTGAATTTTACCGTTCTTATGAAGAGTGGAGCTTGTACTCAGATTGAGTGTGTGTTGCATTCTGTTTCGCTCAAAATGGAATTATTGTTGAAATGCCAGCATGACCAGTTTTCTTCCTTGTGCTTTTATATTAATGCTACACATTATATATTGCAAAATTATGCAAAATATTCAGTTGGGTTATTTTGACATGTTGTGAGGTATTTGAACTTTACAGTGTATCTGCCGAGTTCCATTGTTCAGAAACGTTCAGGTCTGAATAAGGTTTATTTTTAAGTTTTATTACATTTATTTTAATATCAAGGCAAGAAACAAGTACTGTATATTAAAAACACACGTGCGCACTATGCATTAGGAAAAGGAAACTGCACTGTACGGAAAAAAGGAATGGTCACACTAGACAGTACTTTTTCACACTGGAATATGAAACTTTGCTGTGCTAGGGGAATAATTCAGAAACTTCTCAGACAGATAAATATTTTTCATAGCCAGCGGAGTCATTTCTAATGCCTTTTTCTCCCCATGAGGGCAGTCAGTTTGTCTAAGGGTGTTAAACAGAGTTTGCACCTCGCTGGTGCTAAACAACGAAACATAATGGGAAATCACACTGTCTCTGAGAGATTTCTCAAGCCTCTGAGATAAGCCTCCTCCATAACAACAGATGCCGTCCAATTGTTCTTAAGTTATTACACAGAGCCTTGGAGCTCATCATTATAACAACAAATTGTCTGTGCCAAATGTCATTATGCATGGCATTATTGCTAGTTGAAATAGTCAATTCTTGCTTGTTTTCAGTCAAGTTCTTGTCAGTAGTGAAATCATGGCTTCTTTAATTGCATGTATTATTTCTTCCTCAGTAGGCCTATGTTGGTACACTTATGAAATCTGTCAAAATATCATACAAAAAAAATTGACGTGCTTTGTTCTCTTGGTATATCAACATCAGCAGCTTGTACTATAATTTAGAATATATTTGTATTAGTTCCAGTAGATAAAAACATCTAATTGGATTATCATTACCTAAATTCTCTCTTTAACAAGGTTATCCATCAAATGCAGTTTAATTACCTCAAAAGCAAACACTAAGAGGGCTGACTTCCAGCAACGTGATCAGAATGGTTAGCGTCGGCTAGCCGGTGTGTAACAGCGGAGACGTGAATGACACAACTGACTCAATGTTTTATGGATGAATTCCTCTAGGCTCCTAGGGAATATCTGTCTAAGCACAGCTCCTCAAGGACTGAATTAGTCTTTTGATCTACTAATTGATTTGGAAAGCTAAGAAAAAGAAACACTGGAGTTTTCAACTAGCAAGCATGTAAGAAATAAATCACTTTTGGCTGCTGGCTGTAAGAAGCTGTGGGGAAAATGCAATTCTTTTCACCTGTTTTTCAAACTGGTGTATGGATACTTCACATCCTTATTCATTATGATGAATATTCAGAGTTTGTCATAATGATGTATGAATGTAATTTCCAGCGTTCAATTTGGAAATGTTGTGTATTTGAGTTATGTACTGTTCACTAACTATGTTTGGAATAACAAAACTCAGTCTGGCCTTACTTCTAAAGGAATAATTCACCCAAAAATGAAAATTTGCTGAAAATGTACTCACCCTCAGGCCATCCAAGATGTAGATGAGTTTCTTCATCAAAACAGATATGGAGAAATTTAACATTGCATCACTTGCTCACCAATGGATCCTCTCCAGTGAATGGGTGCTGTCAGAATAAGAGTCCAAACAGCTGATAAAAACATCACTCCGATGAAGAAACAAACTCATCTACATCTTGGATGGCCTCAGGGGGAGTTCATGTTCAGTATTTTTTTCTTTTTGGACGAACTTTCCATTTCTACTATGAACTATTCAAGATACTACTATCTCCATGTAATAACTCTCAATGTGCACAGGTCCATATTGAACAATATTAATCATTTTACCGGGCAGAAATTTGCATGCAAGCGATGGCATATTGAAATGTGGATGGATGGAGCAGGTGAGTGTGTGATGATGACACAAAGCCCTAAGAGAACCAGATGTGATTAATGAGGACTGAACACAACCCACACCAATCTTACACACCACACAGGCCAGAAAACTGGGTCAGACTCAGAACAAATGTTCATATAATACTGGTTTGGAACAGAAGTTGAGTAGAATACTTAAAGGGACATTTCACTGAAAATTATTATTCTTTCATCATACTCACCCTCATGTCATGTAATATGGTAAGAATTCATTCTAAAACATAAGGAGTGCTTAGCTTGTCTGTAAGTTCTGTGTAAAACTGCTCTATTTTTGCATTTTCGCTGTAAAGCTGCTTTGGTTTTCTCTGTAAAGCTGCTTTGATTACTGTGTAAAGCTGCTTTGGAGCAATATATCGTGTAAAGCAAAATGCAGACCAAATGAAGTAAATTAACCCTTGTGTTGTGCTAAAAATCCTAATTTGGTGTTCCTGATCAAAAATGACCAGCCTAAAAAAAATTCAAATTTTCCTATATTATGACCAAATATTGGATTGAGTCTTTTGTCAACATGTTTTCTTTCAATTAGCACATGTTTGTATTTCCTTTTAGAACTGATTGTTCATGGGCCTCATTGATCTGAGCTTATGCACCTCAGTTTTAGAGTGAAAAATAAAACCACTATTTGTGGACAATGATTGATTATACATTTTGGCAAGGGCGTAGTTTTGGTTTGAACACTGGGGGGAGTTGAAGTGTGAACTGTTTTAGTGGAGTCCCGGGTCATGCTCATTCATAAGGTTTATATAATGTTTGTTTGCTTATATATTTATTTTTGTGAAATGGTCTTTTGTGCTATCAAGTTGGTGCAATAAAGTAACATCATAGTTAACAATTACTTGTTTACATAGGATATGTACAGTATATATATACAGTGGGTACGGAAAGTATTCAGACCCCCTTAAATTTTTCACTCTCAGTTATATTGGAGCCATTTGCTAAAATCATTTAAGTAATTTTTTTTCCTAATTAATGTACACACAAGCACCCCATATTGACAGGAAAAACACAGAATTGTTGACATTTTGGCAGATTTATTAAAAAGAAAAAAAAACTGAAATATCACATGGTCCTAAGTATTCGGACCCTTTGCTCAGTATTTAGTAGAAGCACTCTTTTGATCTAATACATCCATGAGTCTTTTGGGGAAAGATGCAGCAAGTTTTTCACACCTGGATTTGGGGATTTCCTCTGCCATTCCTCC
This sequence comes from Sinocyclocheilus anophthalmus, assembly GCA_018155175.1. Taxonomy (NCBI): domain Eukaryota; kingdom Metazoa; phylum Chordata; class Actinopteri; order Cypriniformes; family Cyprinidae; genus Sinocyclocheilus; species Sinocyclocheilus anophthalmus. Next base: position 49,735 of record JADLZN010011440.1, read on the forward strand.
TTGCAGATCTCTCCAGTTCTGTCAGGTTGGATGGTAAACGTTGGTGGACAGCCATTTTTAGGTATCTCCAGAGATGCTCAATTGGGTTTAAGTCAGGGCTCGGCTGGGCCATTCAAGAACAGTCACAAAAAGAGTTGTTGTGAAGCCACTCCTTCGATATTTTAGCTGTGTGCTTAGGGTCATTGTCTTGTTGGAAGGTAAACTTTCGGCCCAGTCTGAGGTCCTGAGCATTTTGGAGAAGGTTTTCGTCCAGGATATCCTGTACTTGGCCGCATTCATCTTTCAACCATTGCAACCAGTCGTCCTGTCCCTGCAGCTGAAAAACACCCCCACAGCATGATGCTGCCACCACATGCTTCACTGTTGGGACTGTATTGGACAGGGGATGAGCAGTGCCTGGTTTTCTCCACACATACCGCTTAGAATTAAGGCCAAAAGTTCTATCTTGGTCTCATCAGAGAATCTTATTTCTCACCATCTTGGAGTCCTTCAGGTGTTTTTTAGCAAACTCCATGCGGGCTTTCATGTGTCTTGCACTGAGGAGAGGCTTCCGTCGGGCCACTCTGCCACAAAGCCCCGACTGGTGGAGGGCTGCAGTGATGTTGACTTTCTACAACTTTCTCCCATCTCCTGACTGCATCTCTGGAGCTCAGCCACAGTGATCTTGGGTTCTTCTTTACCTCTCTCACCAAAACCCGATAGCTCAGTTTGGCCGGATGGCCAGCTCTAGGAAGGTTTCTGGTCATCCCAAACGTCTTCCATTTAAGGATTAGGGAGGCCACTGTGCTCTTAGGAACCTTAAGTTCAGCAGGAAATTTTTTTGTACCTTGGCCAGATCTGTGCCTTGCCAAAATTCTGTCTTGAGCTCTTCAGGCAGTTCCTTTGACTCATGATTCATTTGCTAGACATGCACTGTGAGCTGTAAGGTCTTTTATATAGACAGGTGTGTGGCTTTCCTAATCAAGTCAATCAGTATAATCAAACACAGCTGGACTCAAATGAAGGTGTAGAACCATCTCAAGGATGATCAGAAGAAAGGGACAGCACCTGAGTTAAATATAGGAGTGTCACAGCAAAGGGTCTGAATACTTAGAACCATGTGATATTTCAGTTTTCTTTTTTAATAAATCTGCAAAAATGTCAACAATTCTGTGTTTTTCTGTCAATATGGGGTGCTGTGTGTACACTAATGAGGAAAAAAAATTTACTTAAATGATTTTAGCAAATGGCTGCAATATAAAAAGAGTGAAAAAATTTAAGGGGGTCTGAATACTTCCGTACCCACGATATGTGTGTGTGGTGTGTGGTGTGTGGGTGTGTGTGTGTGTGTATGTTGTTGTGGTGTCTGGGTGTTAAGCAGCCTATTTTATTTATAGGCATTATAGGCTATAGTTTGACAAAATGTTCTAATTAAACATGCCATGGGAAATCAATCTTAACATTTTCTTATATTGATATCGTTTATTTCTTACTCCTTAACAGTTCATCAGGCTCTGAATGATTTAATCTATGCCATATTTTGGAATATCTGAAGGCCATGTAGTTCTTAACTGTAGCATTTGTTATAATATGACTAGCATATTAATCATTACCAGGCCAATAATGACTTTTTTAAATGAATCAATATAGCATTTGTTATGAAGAAACAACCACCTGCACATTTAGAACCAATATACAACATGCCACAGTTGTAATAAAAATCTATAGGGAAAATCTATTCCCTTCACAGATTATCTCATATAAATTCTACAACAAGTTCGACTAAATTTTACACAGTAAATAAGCTTACAATAAAACGTGATAAATTCTAGTAAAGGTGGTCATGAGTAGTTTAAAAAGATTTTTAATATAGTGCTGGTTCGCTGTTTTCTCATCTTTTCATCAGTCTTTTTAGTTTATTTGCCTTTTTTTAGATCCTGTTCGACTTTCTCCATAGCATTTTAAAGTGGCTCTTTCTCTAAATAATTCAAATAGGTCACATATTTGACCATCAGCTTCGGGATGGGAATGGCTCGTGCAAATCTTATCACACTTCTCAATCGTGCTATTGTACGTACAGTGATTCGCGCACCAAAAACTGAGGTGCAAAAGCTCAGATTAATAAGGCCTATGATAACTCAATTTCAAACACAATTTTTGTAAGCCAGTCATGTTTGACTAGGAACACCAAACACAAGGTAACAAGGTGGGGAAAAATCCCAAAAAGTACAAAAAAATTTTTTGTTACACCCTGTGTGAGCAAAGTTACTTTTGCCAATGTGATAACATTTTTGGGAGATCATAGGAAAACAACGTGAGGGCTACAGTTTTCTGCTATAAATTTGGTTATAGACTTACGTATCAAAAATTATACAACCTCTCTGGAAGGACATCCTGTTAGAAAAAAACAGTGCTATCAGGAGTAGAATGACCTGGTCAACTCAAAGCTGCATCACACAGTGCATATTTTTAATGCATTAAGCACAAATTGATCATTTTGGATGTCTCAGCTCAGTGAGTTCATGGTTTTGAAACTGTATTTAAATTCTGATCACATCAGGGATGCAATTAATCATTGCATGGTTTTAGGGTCAAACTGATGAATATTTAGTTATCTATATAAAATTGTCTTGACCTCTCTTGCCATAACTTTCATTTCATTATTCTAACTAGAGCAGCGGCTTACCTGATATCCCAGGCCGCAGCCTTAAGAGGCATCTGCCTCTCCATGTATCAAAGTTCTGCCAAACTGCTTGATATGAATTCATCTTAATCTTATTGAGAGTTAAACGTGTTTATTCTTCTCCTGTTTAAACATTTAAAAGGTTGATTTTTCAATTTTTTAACCTACTTTCATGATATTGTTAATACAGATCGAATGAATGAATGAATAAATGAATAAATAAATAAATAAAATCTTTACCTGGACAAAACTCATTGCCTTACCCGAGAGACAAAACAGTCTTAGTGCTGCTGCTATTTTAATGTCTCAGCACGACAGTTCTAACAGCAGTCTTCTTACAAGTATGCTAATAATCTACATTACATTGTGTTTACAACTTTGCAATGTTTTAACATTTCAGAGCAGATTACATTGCCTTTTTCCCCTTTTTTGTACGCGCCAATACCATTTTCGAAGGCAAGCCATGCTGAGCTGCTAATAGACATTATGTTAATGCAATCCAATATTTTTTTCAGTCTTAAAGGGATAATTCACCCAAAAATGAAAATTCTATAATCATTTACTCACTCTCACGTTGTTCCAAACTTGTATGAATTTATTTGTTTTGTTTGTAAAAAGATATTTTGAAAATATTTTGGCAACCAAATAGTTGACAGTAACCATTGACTTCTATAGGATGGAAAAAATACAATGTAATTCAATGGCTACCGTTAGCTGGTTCTTTTGTTAAAATATCTTCTTTTGTGTTCAGCAGAAGAAACTATAGAATATCTTAATGACTTATTTCCATGACGAGGGCCAGATGCACATTACTACAGTGGAAAACTGATGTAATTAATATTATAATTAATGCATGTCTATAAAATATACTGCGAATAATCGGCAACAGCAGTGTATTATTGATGTACCAGGTCTAGATGCTTGTTCACACCAAGAACCCTAACTATAAAGATAACTATAAACAAAATTTTGAATATTATGAGTGCGCACTGCCATTATGTCGTCTGCCACTATGATTACTTGAGCTCTTTAAAATCAGGTGGATTCTGATTAGCTGTCAATATTTTTATCGTTCAAGCTGGAAAAAATCGTTCTGAAGGTAATTACAACAGCATCATTTTTTTAGAACGATTATTAAATCTTTATAGTTATCATCCTTGGTGTGAACGGTCCTTAAGTGGCAGCTATGAACGAACATTTTATGTTTCATCATTTCTTGATAGCCTGACATTTTCCCTTTCAAAATTGAGCTCTCTGTGCTTCTCTTCTTTCACTATTTCATAGCCGAAATGGATCTATTCCCTTGGCACTTTGGAAAACCCATTTTTGCTGCAGTTTCATTGTTCTGAAATGATGTATTTTTAAAGAGACTGTCTTTAAAAGATTTTCTTAACCATCAGTTTTTGAATAATAGTAAACCACATGATGGCCCCACATAGTGTGACTAGACCCTGAAAATGAAAATGTGCATAGTAAGAGGGTTTCAGCTCATATATGTTAGATGGTTATTGATCAGAGATTGGCAATATAGAGCAATTACTCGCCACTGGACAAGCTGAAACTTGATCTATAGCTCTGGTTTAACTGTTCCCGATCAATGCCTGTGCACAGCAGACACATACATCATAATATTCTGACATTCAAAAGTCACAGGGCAAGAATGGAGTGCCAGTCTCAGAGACTGATGATAAAGCAAATATTCACAAGCAAATATGTTGTGACAGCAGTTTGACAAACACTTTTAAAAATTGATCCTGCATGTCTGTCTATTTCTCCGGGGAAACATATGCAGAGGAGGCAAAAAAGGAGACCTGAGAATATCATATTTATGCAGTCACAGTTTGGTTTAATAGTGGATGTTATTTTAGTATCATTGAGATGCTATTGTAGTTAATATTTTGAATCCATTTTTAATTTTCATTTAATTTTAGTTAAAGGTTTAGTAAAATGTTTTAATTTGGGCAGTTTTTTTTTTTATGGTTTTAGTTTTAGTGAACTATAATAACCCTGTTGTTACACACACATAATAGAATTTTATATATTTTATATATGTATTTGTGTGTGTGTGTAAACATGGTATATGGATATAAAATATAAATGTACATTTTTGGGTGTGCAAAATGTCTAGCCATCTTAATGTTTTTCCAATTTTTTTGTTTGTTTACTTTGGACTACTATGAAGTCTTGTGGCTTGGTTAGATGATCCTAATAAGCCCTAACAGCCTTGTATTTAGATGCTCAAACACTGCCAACCCAGTGATATGGAACAGGCATCTCAGCAAGACATTGATCGCAAGCAACAGCTATCGGAAGCATCCTGTCTTCCCTCCCCCTCTATTCTTCTTATCTTCTCTTAATTGCCAACCGTCTTCCCAAATCATTATTCAACCCACTATTAAAAGAGCAGAGCAGACATGGATCAGATACGGTATCCTACGCACTCTGCCAGCCGCCATTCTATGTCATCACTTCCTGTGTACGCCCTGCTCTCATTAGAGCTCCAGTCTGCCATTGTCTCCCGCTGCTGATCCACAACTTGCCCATCAGCTGCACACAGCAAAATCAATAGCCTTCCTGGAAAAGCTTGAAGGGACCATTCTATATCTAACCCTTATTAGTGCAGCTACTGCCCATGACATTTACCATATAAGACCTGTGTCAATGTCAGCGACCCTCAACCTCGTCCCAACCCCCTGAAAACAAACCTTCTCTCACAGTATCGCTCCAAAACTGTCACTGTTGCTATGGCAATGCCTGTTTCAAGATAATTGTTGTGTTGTGGAAACCAAAAGCAGCCAAATAGTCTGCATTGGAAACACCTTTAGGAGCAGTAAATTATTGTGGGGGGATTCAGGGGCTTAAAACCATGGTCCGATGGAAAGGATCATTTCATTGGTGTGTTATTTTAATCACTAAAATTAAATATATTATTATGGATCTAACAAAAATGCAACTATTGGCTTGAAAAACAACCTTTGGAAAAATTAATGTCTTTGATGACCTTCCCATGAGTATCTTGAACCTCAGTTGGCAATGTAGAGAGCTGTTCTCTACAATACCAACTGAGAGCTTTCCCTCCCCCCTAACGCAATTCCCAGCGAAATCCATTTTAAATGTTAAAATTCACATGAAAAGATCTCAAAACAGAGATCAGATCAAATGTAGACAGATGTGGATTTGAATCGAAAGGAAAAAGTGATCACAAGGAAGCACCAAAAACAAGAGCTATGCATATAAAAGCTTATAGTCACCAGCTTAGTCAAAATTGAGTTATTTTTGGAATATGATTTAGTCAAATCACACTGTAGTTTCATACATTGGAATTTGAGAATATTCTTAGAGCCCTGCTTGGTGTCTGATTGTATGTGAGGTGGAATATAGCACCCTCACGGTTTTGACCTTTCCAGCTTTGGATTGCTGTAATACTGCTGATTTTCTGTCTATATATCTGCTATATCCTGCAAGCATAATCACATATAGTGGCCATTTGAATTCTGCACATGGGTGTTTCTATTCACTTGTGAGCTCTGTGAGAAGATACTAATGATTTCCAACAACCAGAGAGGTGAGAACACTGATATTTCAGCTGAGATAAAGCTTGAATTAGGAGCTGGCCTGTCTGGATTTCTGAGAATCTGCCTGTCTGATAGGGATCTTAAAGGACAGAACACTGCTGATTGGATCACCGGCTCCTATGGTGAGTTTTTAAATAGATGTTCTTCTATTTATTTATTTATGTTTATTTTTTAACTCATGGTGATCATGTTCAAACCTAATGTGGTGAGCTATTTGGATGCCCTATAGTAGGGTAAAACAAAAAAAGTAGTAGGTAAAATTTTTTTATTTTTGCAACTAAGCAGTGGTATTGTTTATAGATTTATTTTAGATGGATGTCAGAAAGCTGAAAGCAGTTTCAGATGAGGTTTCGATTCAAGAATATATGTTGACATTTTCTAACACTTAAGCTAAAAAGTGACCATTACCATTGGGATTGCAGTCATATTGGATAAATCCTGGCTCAGCATAATGTTGACTATAAAACTGGACAGTGTGAGAACTTTGTCATGAGAGATTTGTGGGTTACGCACTATCCAATCACACACTTATTCGTGCAACGCTGACTATTCGATATTGTTAAACAATAATTTATACATGATTTTATGACATTGCATTAATTGTGTCATCAAATATTATATTTATGATTTGCATGAATTAAACCATTTTGTGTATTGTGATTGCCAAAAGAGACTTTGTATTGGCTTGGATAATGTGTTGGTGGAGACTATATGAGTTTCATTGTGTGGCAGAGCACATGCTGGCACATTTGTCCCATAAGATTCATAATCTCATTGTGTGCTCTCTGGACAGAGTTATTTTGTGCTCTGTGATAGTGAAAAGTGAAGTGGTAAGAAAATAAAAGTGATGTAAACGGCTAGTTGTTCATTGCTGTCAGTTTCAGGGCTTTCTCATCTTGTACACTGTTTGTGAGCAATTCCCATTGAGCAGAATTCATAAAACAACAGTTTTATGTTGACTGTTTTTTCAAGGTTCCCCTGCAGTTGATCGATCTGTTCAAGCACATTGCAGTTGTTATGCTTAAATTGCATTTTATTTGAGTTGGCTCTGAGCAAGTCCCCCGTTGATGAATAAATAGTGGCTTTCCTTTAAAAAACATTTAACTTAACAGGTAAAGATGTTGAGATTTCTGTGGCTCAGTGAATTTACATCAAACCACATTTTAGGTTTATTCCCTTCTTTCGAGCAACATAAAAACTCTTTGTTCAATAAATGCAGACAGTTTTAGGATCAGGCCTTATGAGACACCTTTTCTGAACCTTTTTTTAATAAATAATTTACTGTAGTATGTCGGATTTATTGCAGTAGAAGCCATCAGAGCGATTTTAGAAGTATGAAATTTGCAGCAAGCCCAATGAACAGACATGTTTATAGCATCTGTCCTACATATTTGCCCTTCTTTGAAAACTTTAAAATGTCCAAGCTGTCCTTTGAAGGCTGTTTAGAGGAAGAACATTGATTGACTGGGAGCTTTCAGAGTCTGTGAAGTAGAGCATGCAATGAGGCCTCAGATAATGTTGAGTTCATACAGCATTCAGGCATATTTTAAAGCCAGTTTTGCAATCTTCGGACAGCTCTTGTTGAGGGGCTATCAGCTCACTGCAGGTGGATGGATGCACGCATTCTTGCATAATATATCGAAATCCATCAATGCGAACATTGATATAAATGTTCCAAATAACTGGGCGAGATAAATGTAAGCATATGTTGCACACAATTTTAGCTTTTGCATTTGTGTATTTGAATATGTGTGAATTTAAGCATATTGGACTGCAGCACTGCCGTCTCAGTTGTGCTGAAGCATTTTTTATTCGGCAATTTGAATAAACGTGTGGTAAATTAATAAATGTAAATGTTATGGTAGTTTTTCAAGGCAGTATTACATTCTGTATATCTTCTTTTTTCAAGAATTCGTGTTGTTATAATTGTGAGTCATTGATTCAAGCATAGGTATTTCATGAGAACGTATGTTCTCCACTATGAACGACCTTAATTGCTCAATTTTCTCTATTGATTATTTTCAATTTAAGTGCTCTCTGAAGACTTGTGTTGCAAGAAAAACACTGAAACCACGTGCATGTTTTCTCAGAACCTAAGGATTTGTTCTTTATGTTTGTTTTTAGTAACATTAAATATAAGACCTTCATAATCAAATGAAATAAATAATATTTCAGACTATATGAAAAATGTATTGTGAATTATATTATATAAATTATTATATTAATCTTTTTATTGTTTTGTATTGCTCGGGTGCAGCTCCACATCTAAACATTCTGCACATTTTAAAATGATTATGAACAAGGCTATAATTTAATACACTACTTTTAATATCAGCCAGTTGTATGGATCCATTATCTTCCTCCATCCTTAGCATGAATGAAATGCAAACAGTGGTAGTACTTGATGGGGCACCACATCACTTGCCACTTGTACGGGACAATACGATTTTCTGTGCTCCTCAGCAGTGTTGGGCAGTAACGTTATACTTAGTAACGCGTTACTGTAATTTGATTACTTTTTTTAATAACAGAGTAATTTAACGCGTTATAATTTTCAAAATAGTAGCTAATTAGAGTATAGTTACAAGCCGAAGTCTCTATACGTTATTGCCGCATTACATTGCTGACAGAATGCAGTGTTTTATAATCTAGAGATTGTAAAAAGGATGTAGCACACGCACTGTCGAGTCAAGTGCCAGTGGATTAGAGACCTACAAGATGGGCGAGTGCTGGTGCGGGATGCGGGAGAATAAAATGACTCCTGCAAAATAGAAATATCTAAACATAAAATATCTAAAACAAATAAATTGTTATTCATCTATTGCACAAAAGCAACATGAACTAGTATAAAATATAAACGATTAACAGGTGCAAGTGTATGCAGAGTTTCTATTTAGGCTATATCACGTGTTTGCAGCGTTGAGCAATGCAGTGCTGAAATTTGCGTGCTCATGAATCCTCTCATTATAACACACGAATTGTAGACATTATGAAAGATTAATTATACATATATTTATTGTGTTATAACAGAGATTTGTGAGATTACGATTAACTGAGATGTCTTTTAGAGATTATAAATGCGGCGCTCTTTGCTGGCATTCTGCCATGCCAAACCATGCTTTAGTTAAAAATAACAGTGTTCTGTGAATGTTGATGCTTTAATAACAAATATTTATCGGGAGCGTGTAGGCTGGGATTTCATAAATTTAATGGAAAAAAAAGTAACGTAACCAGTAATGTAACTAATTACACTTTTGAAATAAAGTAATCAGAACAGTAACGTGATTACTTTTAAAAGGAGTAATCAGTAATTTGATTACATTTTCAGAGTAACTTGCCCAACACTGCTCTTCAGAGCCTTTCTCTGTTCCCATGGTAGCAATGTTCACAAGAAACCCAGCATATGCCAATCTACTTTTGTAGGCACTCCAGAAACGCTAATCGATTCTAACACTGAGATAGAAATTCTCTTGGGTACTTAAAAATGTATATTCTGAATAGTGGACTAGACTCATCTCTGATGTCAGAGATGTCTTTACCTACAAGAGATCTCAAAGAGCCTAAAATATGAATATCAGTAACTATACAAATTATCCTGTAGGCAATTTCCATTTGCTTTTAAGAGGCATAGCTGTTATCAGTCATATTGTAGAGAAGAATGTGCCCTATATGTATGCTGATCAAATGGACAGGGAACTGGACCAAAAGACAGATGAATATTAAAGATGCACTCAGATATATATACTATAATCAATATACGAATAATAATAATAAATAATAATAATAATAATTATGCATTTTATAATTTTATTTGTTATTTTTAATTATTATTGTGGTTGTTATTGATACATTGTGCTCTACTTTAGTGTCATTTATGACATAGCAGATTTTTTCATTTTTCTATTTACATTTTTTATATTTTTAATGTATTTTTTTTATTATTTTTGAGTGCTGACAAATAATAAACAAGAATAATGACTTTTCAAAAATGCACATTATTCTGTTCATTACAAACATCTGTACCTGTTGTCAAATAGGCTCAATTTATGAGCTGAATTGTGAACAAAGGTGTTAACCCACACAACACACACACACACACACACACACCCTCGAGCCTGTTGCTTGGGAAAAATGAAATATAAGGCACCTCTGTGAGTCATGGTAGTTTGGTTGGTGTGAGCTGAAGCTGTGAGGTATTTACAGGGGGGTCCACTGCAGTGATACAGAAAGCTATGACCTTTCCTTTAAGAACAGCCACTAAATCATTGTCTCTGTTGCAGAGTTTCTTAGCTGGCTAAGACAGAGTGGATGGCTATATCAAGGGATCTGCCTCACTGCCTTTTGAAATCTTTTCGATTAATTGCAGGGGTGGTGGATGAAAGGCCAGTCACCTCTGTCTAAATAATCCTGGATAATGAAAACTCCCTGACAAAATCAGTAGCAAGGGATAAAGATCCAGTGCTCTAGACTCCATGTTCAGAGGTAAAATACATTCAGAGCAGATTACATTTGTATTACTTACATATTCAGATTCATTAAGTAATTTCACTTCTACAAATTAAAAACATGTATCCGTTATGCAAATAAATCTGTTTCAAAAATGGGATAGTTGTTCCACAAAAGAAAAAGTCATTCATGTTTGGAATGACATGAGGGTGAGTAAATGGTGATTTTTGGAAACGGAACTATCCGCTTCAACATTGTGTAATATTTTATTATTGAAATCATTATCTTCCTTAATTCAACAAAAACATTCAGACCTTTTTTTTTCAGAAATGGATGTTTAATGCTGATTAATTTTTTTTGCCCCAAAGTTAAAATAATTGCTTTTATCCCAACCTAATGTGACATTGACTCAATGAACATTTGGTTTATCCAAATAATGTATCACTAATAAGCTGATGTGTTTGGGAAAGCAATTATTTTTGTGATTCCATTTGATGACGATAATGGCACTGAATTTACGAAGAAAAAATTAAAACAATTTTTATGGAGTGGAGAGATGACATCATTAATGCTCTTGTACACTATAAAAATGTATATGATCAAAAAGTCACATTAACATATTTTTTCCCATCACTTTAGCTCATCAAATGAATTTAACCAATTTCAACTGCATTTTAAGGTTATACAAGATTTAACTAAATTTTTAAAAATCACTTTAATGTAATTTCAATTGAAATATTGATTAATACTTTTCTGCAGCAATTGAAGTTTAATTTTTAAGTTGAAGTATGTGAAGTAAGAAATTTTCACAATGTGAATCACTTTTAAGAGTTTTTCTTTGTCAGACCACTTGAAAAGACACTTGAAAATGCTATAATGCATTTTTTTTACTTTGTCATATTGAAGAAGAAAAGCAAAGCAAAATTTCTATGTAATCAGTGACCCTTATGAAATATCTGTTGCTTTATCATTAGATGCATTTGCTTGAAAGCAGGTGAAGTGAACTGAAGAGGCACCTCGGCGAGCTTTACTCATCAGAGCCGGATTCTCGGCTCACAGGGCTGTGGGGAGGTCTCTGACACACACCTTCTCCAGTCATGCCATGTTAGTTCTGCCATGAGGCGAAATAAAGGGAGACACATTGCATCGTCCAAGGGCCCCACATCCTATGTGGCAACAGGCGTTTTTATTTTTTTTCTTGGAACTGTCAGGTTGGCTGAGCTGAGCAGCAGTGGTACCTGTCTCCCCCTCAGTTTCGTCCCTCTCCGCCCTCACTGAGAATTCTGGTGCTCACCTGACAGGGCCTCAGCAGGGGCCTCCTGCCATCTGGCCTCATCTGCATGCTGGTACACCGGCAGCCAATGAGACTGGAAGAGCTGGGCTTTAATGTTGGTGTCTCCAGCGACTGACTCCAGTTATATCTCAGACAGCGGGGCTATAAGAGCTAAAGCGCTAAATTGCTGTCTGGAGATCCTCGACAGTTTTAAAAGGGAAAACCACTAAGACGTTCTGCAGAGACCTGCCGTCTTGGTAAAAATTAATTCCAGACTAATCAAGCTAGCCAATAAAGCTTATAAGCAGCTTAGCCAAGGCCTTCTCACTTTTTGGCTCTTAATGTAGCATGAATATTATGTAAATAAATATTTCTAGTTTTTGTTCAGGGAATGGGCTAGTAGTGATTTCTTCTTTCCAGTGCTTTCAGAAAGTTTCTAGAAGTGTGAAAAGTGCAAGATCTGTAAATGCAGCAAGGTGTGCTTGTATCTAGGCTGTACTTTAAGACATTTAGATGTTTTGTCAGAGTTTCATGACAGCTGTCACTGTTTGGCAGAGACCCTATAATAAGTTGGTAGTGTTGTAAATGAATCCTGCTGGATACAACATTCGATGACTTCTCTAAAAAAAGTAGATGTAATGATTTTTTTAGCTAAGTTTAAGTAAGCAACGTTTGCAGTTCTGAAAGGTACAGTATGTTTTCAAAATACAATGAACTTTTTTCCATCTCAAAAGATAAGGTTCATTCATCTATTATGTTTATTGCAGTTTAATTCATATTCTAATTCAGTGACTTGGAAAATCAGTTCTATGTTGTAAGATAACTGCACTTAATGAAAGCAAGCAGAAATGTCTCTTGACTGTGGAAATGGCATGATTCCATGGTAATATCATGCTTTGTACCATTGTATTCTTTGAAGTACCTTCTCTGAAGTACCATGTAAATATTGAGGTGCATGAATATGGTCATTCAACAGGGAATCTCAGTTTCCACAAAAATAGTAAGTGGCAGAACAGTTTTGACACTGACAATAATAAGAAATGTCTCTCAATTGTTTCTTAAATGAGCACAAAAATCAGCATATCAGAAGGATTTCTAAAGGATTATATGATACCCCTAGTGAAAATAAATATACTAAAATGTATTTGAATGTGTACACTACAGATACATTTAAATATATTATGTACTTAATTAAAATACCTTAAAATTGTACTGTTGGTATTCTAAACTGGTATTCTTAAAGTCTGCTAAATTTGGCTAATTTTGTGCTTAATGCACTTTAATTGTGCAGAAGTTGTGCTGAAGTCCAACTATAGATATACTGAAGTATATATTGATATTTTTACAAGGGACTGAAGACTGGAGTAATGGCTTTGCCCATCACAGGACATTTTACAGTATATTCAAATAGAACACAGATATGTTCAGTTGTTTATTTCACAATATTACTATTTTTAATGTAATTTTGATCAAATAAATTCAGCCTTTTAGGTTAATTGACAAAACATTTCAATGTTGTTTTTACAGTGTCTTACTCTCGCCTACATAGCAAAAGGTTTTATCCTCTTGATCTCCTATCTTTTCTTTCTGTTTTTTCATCATCTTTTATGCCTTGAGTAGACATCGATTGATGCCATTATCATCACTCACTTGTGGAACGTAAAGACCGCAGAAGTCTCTGCTCCGCTGCTTGACTGAGCGTTAACCTGTGAGTTTGACCCAGTTTTCTGGCCTGTGTGCGTAAGGTTGGTGTGAGTTGCGTTCAGTCCTCATTAATCACTTCTGTTCCTCGCAGGGCTTTGTGTCATCATTACACACTCACCTGCTCCATCTACGAGTGCTCTGGCACATTTGAATATTCCATTACCTATATGCAAATGCTCTGACTCTGCCCTAGGTTATGATTTATATGAGTTTGCAACAACCCTCCACACACATATTTCTACTTGTGAACAAATCCTCCAGGCTGAGCGAGATCACCTGCCACATTAAGGTCTCCTGAAGTTATAGATTATCCATCTTAAAGCTTGCATTATGAGCATATTGTGTGGCAGTGCAGATCAAATGCATAGATGTGGTGTAAGTGTGCACCTGATAAACTCAGAAGCAAATTAATGTTCTCACTGACACCCAATTGCCTGCAACCATCCTGATTTATTTTCTTCGAGTATGAAAGTAGAATTCTGTTACTTATTCTTAACTTTCAAAATTGATTAAGAGACCAGAAAGACTAATTCAGTCCTCAAGGAGCATATTCATACAGCTCACACGTATGCTGTTGTATTTATGACCTGTTATGCAATGGTGATGCTGACTGTTCAGATCCGAGTTTTGGCGCTGGCACCTTGTTACTTCGGTATTAAGTCGATACTTAAATTTAAAAAATGTAATTGTCACATGTATCATATTTTGTGTGCCGTTTTCTGTTTCCTGTATCTGTTTTGTAGTTCTTTTGGTTTCCCTCATTCTCCTTGATAGGGGATCTGTGTATTTAAGCCCTCGGCGGTGTACAAAATTGCATACTCTCTGAGTAGGTACTTCCTTTGAATAAGTCATTTGCGAAAATTTCGACTGTAAAAAATGTTTTATAAAGTATGAATGTTTGAATTTAATCTGAAAGTACTACATTGTCATGTCATATGACCTACAGGTGCATCTCAATAAATTAGAATGTCATGGAAAAGTTCATTTATTTCAGTAATTCCACTCAAAATTGTGAAACTCGTGTATTGAAATAAAAACAATGCACACAGACTGAAGTAGTTAGTCTTTGGTTCTTTTAATTGTGATGATTTTGGCTCACATTTAACAAAAACCCACCAATTCACTATCTCAACAAATTAGAATACTTCATAAGACCAATTAAAAAAAAATTATTTTTAGTGAATTGTTGGCCTTCTGGAAAGTATGTTCATTTACTGTACATGTACGTAATACTTGGTGGGGACTCCTTTTGCTTTAATTACTGCCTCAATTCGGCGTGGCATGGAGGTGATCAGTTTGTGGCACTGCTGAGGTGGTATGGAAGCCCAGGTTTCTTTGACAGTGGACTTCAGTTCATCTGCATTTTTTGGTCTCTTGTTTTCATTTTCCTCTTGACAATACCCCAGAGATATCTAGGGGGTTCAGGTCTGGTGAGTTTGCTGACCAATCAAGCACACCAACACCATGGTCATTTAACCAACTTTTTGTGTTTTTGGCAGTGTGGGCAGGTGCTAAATCCTGCTGGAAAAGGAAATCAGCATCTTCAAAAAGCTGGTCAGCAGAAGGAAGCATGAAGTGCTCCAAAATTTATTGGTAAACGGGTGCAGTGACGTTGGTTTTCAAAAAACACAATGGACCAACACCAGCAGATGACATTGCACCCCAAATCATCACAGACTGTGGAAACTTAACACTGAACTTCAAACAACTTGGGCTATGAGCTTCTCCACCCTCCTCCAGACTCTAGGACCTCGGTTTCCAAATGAAATACAAGACTTGCTCTCATCTGAAAAGAGGACTTGGACCACTGGGCAACAGTCCAGTTCTTCTTCTCCTTAGCCCAGGTAAGAAGCCACTGACGTTGTCTGTGGTTCAGGAGTGACTTAAAAAGAGGAATACGACAACTGTAGCCAAAATCCTTGACATGTCTGTGTGTGGTGGCTCTTGATGTCTTGACCTCAGCCTCAGTCCATTCCTTGCGAAGTTCACTCAATTCTTGAATCGATTTTGCTTGACAAAACTCATAAGGCTGCGGTTCTCTCGGTAGGTTGTGCATATTTTTCTTCCACACTTTTCCTTCAAGTCAACTTTCTGTTAACATGCTTGGATACCAGCACTCTGTGAACAGCCAGCTTCTTTGGCCATGAATGTTTGTGGCTTACCCTCCTTGTGAAGGGTCAATGATTGTCTTCTGGACAACTGTCAAATCAGCAGTCTTCCCCATGATTGTGTAGCCTAGGGAACCAAACTGAGAGACCATTTTGAAAACTCAGGAAACCTTTGCAGGTGTTTTTAATTAATTAGCTGATTGGCATGTCACCATATTAGTAAAGTGGTGCACACTTCAGAATCTTGCTGGAAATAGTAGATAATCCCTTCTGCCTTCTGTTTTATGGAAACTGTAAATTTGGACATACTACTCGGTCACTACTATTTCCCGACCATACAGTGGGATGTATGCCAGCCCACGTCTTTCCTGTTCTTGGTGTTTGGTGTTGTGTGTTTGTTTTGTTAAAGGGGTCATATGATGCTGCTAAAAAGAACATTATTTTGTGTATTGGTGTAATGAAATGTGTTTATGCGGTTTATGGTTAAAAAAAACATATTTTCCACATACTGTACAATTATTGTTTCTCCGTCTATGCCCGCCTTTTTGAAACGCGTCGATTTTTTACAAAGCTCATCGGTCTGAAAAAGCAAGGTGTGCTGTGATTGACCAGCTAATACCGGCGTGGTGATTGGCCGAATACCTCAAGCGTGAGACGGAAAGGTTACGCCCCTCACATACTGTGATGGCGTGTCCCAGTCGGAGCGACGACACAAAAACATTAAAACCCATTACAAACGAGGCATTTGTTGCATCCAGTGGGGACATAATTACTGATTATAATGACTTATACTGTTTTTACGCGTTGTGTTGCATTGCATTGCATCACGCCGCGTAAACATAAAAAACTGTCTGCATTTGGGACTGAATGGCTCGCGTGCAGCGCATATATTACATCATTTCAGTTTTTGATGTGAATCTTACTACACTAGACCGTATTTACTCTTCTGGTTGTTTGATTGCATTTAATTCTTAGGAATAAAATGACGTTTTTGTCTGACTATGAGAAGTTAGATACACAGGGGCTCTTGGGATATAAATTTCCGAGTGAGAGCACGCGTAACCTCTCTTCCTTTGAGGAGGTTGAGGCGGTTAGCAGGGGCTGCTGGGCGTAGCAGTCCCAACCCACCGTGTTCCAGACCCTCATTCTGGGGGCCTCACTTCTCATACTCCTCAGAGTCTAGAGTCAGAGTGGCGCTCCCAGGCCGAAGGCTTCTAGCAGAAGGCGGGTCTGCGGACTGTCATTCTCGCTGGATAGTCTTTGTCGTAAATGTCCTGACGCCTAAGGCCTAGGACTTTTGAGGGCCAGCTTCCTCTGGGGAAGAGCAGTGTACACCTAATCATACGGTGCCCATCTCTCCTCAGTTGACCTCAGGAGGTCGTCTGCAACCCTGCCTGTTCCAGGGGCGCAGCGGTCCTTCTGGCAGCGTTCTCTCAGTTACAGCCCGGAAACATAGCGGTCTAAGAGGCTCGAGGGGGGGGGGGGGGGTACCTCTACGGAGGTGTCTAGATGGGTCCTGCCCCGAGCAGGCTGTGGTTTAGTATTCCTAGCAGACGACGTGGGTTTGAGGGCCGTCGTTTTCAATAGGCGGTTTCAGCTATGAGAGTCCTGATGCTGTTGCTCAGGACCTCGGAGGGCAGGCCCCTCTGGGGAAGAGAGGTACACCACAGTACACGGTGCCCGTCTCTCCTCAGTGCCCTCCGGAGGTCGGTCTGCCAACCCTGCCGTGTTCCAGGGCGCAGCGGTCTCCGGCAAGCGGGGGGGGGGGGGGGGGCCCCCCCTTCTTCTCAGTTACCGCCGGAAACGTAGCGGTACTAAGAGGCTCGCTACCTCTACGGAGGTATCTAGAGCAGCTAGTACGGCCGTCCCCTGCCAGTCTGCTGCTTCAGGGCATTGAACTAGCTGCTCTAGGAGCACCACAAGCCAGTCTCGTGAGACTGGTTCCCTCAGGAGGTCACCTGGCGGTGTGGGAGCCCCTGCCAAGTGTGCTTCATTGGGTCCTGCCCAGCAGGCTGTGGTTTAGTCTTCCTAGCAGACGACGTGGGTCTGAGGGCCGTCATTTTCAATAGGAGACTTCAGCTATGAGAGTCCTGATGCTGTGGCTCAGGACCTCGGAGGGCAGGCCCCTCTGGGGAAGAGAGGTTCACACCGCATTACACGGTGCCCGTCTCTCCTCAGTGCCCTCAGGAGGTCGGTCTGCCAACCCTGCCGTGTTCCAGGGCGCAGCGGTCTCCGGCGAGCGCTTCTCTCAGTTACCGCCACATAGCCATACTAAGAGGCTCGCTACCTCTACGGAGGTATCAAGAGCAGCTAGTTCGGCCATCCCCTGTCGGTGTGCAGAGCTTAAAGGCACTGAGATAGCTGCTCTAGGCGCACCAGAGGCCAGTCTCGAGAGACTGGTTCCGTTAGTAGATTATTTAGCAGCGTGGAAGTTACTGCCAAATGTGTCTCAATGGGTCCTGCGTACTGTAGAAAGAGGCTACAGAATCCAGTTCGGTTCTCGTCCGCCTCGATTCAACGGGGCCCCCCACTCTAGTGGGTCCCGAGCAGGCTCTGGTATTAGAACAAGAAGTAGTTACTCTCTTAAAGAAGGAGGCCATCGAGGTGGTCCCTCCGCACGAGACAGACTCCGGGTTCTACAGCCGGTACTTCATTGTTCCGAAGAAGGATGGAGGGTTGCGTCCCATTTTAGATCTGCGCCTATTGAAATGCTCAGTCATGCGACTGAAGTTCAGAAAGCTCACACTCAAACAAGTTGTGTCTCAGATCAAGTCAGAGGACTGATTTGGCACAATCGATCTAAAAGATGCACATATCTCCATCCTTCCTCATCATAGGAAGTTCCTGAGGTTTGCTTTTGGGGGCAAAAGCCTACCAATACTGGTTCTTCCTTAGGCCTTGCACTCTCACCCCACACTTTCACGACTCAACCACATCGACGATTGGTTGATATTAGCTCAGTCAGAGCAGATGGCGGTTCGACATCGAGATGTCGTTCTCGCTCACACGAAAGAGCTGGGGTTAAGACTTAACGCCAAGTAAAATGTGCTTTCTCCAGTACAGAGAACCACTTATCTGGGCTTGGTGTGGGATTCGACCACAATGTAGGCACGTATGTTTCCTGCTCGGATCGAGTTGATCCTCGCCTCAGTCGCGAGAGTAAGAGAAGGCTCTCTCACTGTCAAGCAGTTCCAGACTGCTTGGGCTGATGACAGCTGCGTCCAACGTGATAACTCTTGGCCGGCTGTACATGAGACCCCAACAGTGGTGGCACAAGAACAAGGGGTTCTCCCAGAGGGGAAACCCGCTTCGCATGCTCAAGGTCACGCGGAGGTGCCTACGTGCCTTAAAAACGGGGGGAAACCTTGTTATTGTCTCAGGGCCCGGTGGCTGGGAGCTCCTTGTCACCGGTATGCTAGCGACAGATGCATCCCTCCACTCCCCCTGGTTGAGGTGCGGTATGAGTGGCCACCTGCCCGCGGTATGGGGAGCGTGGTCCCATCTGCATGGCATTAATTGTCGGAAGATGCTGCCATGGTTCGAGTTCTCCAGACCTAAAGAGGGTCACAATTGTTGGTGCGCACCGACAAACACAGCGGTGAGTCTCTGACATCTCAACACAGGGGGGTCTGCGTTTGCGCCCCCTTTACAGGCTGGCGCACCAAATCCTTGTGTGGTCCCAGGAGATACTCCTCTCACTGAGAGTATTTCACATTCCTGGGCATCTCAATATGGGAGCAAACATCCTGCTGAGGCCCGGGGAATGGATGCTTCAACCCGAGGTGGTGAAGCAGATATAGAGAATTTTTGGCCAGGCTCAGGTGGACATGTTGCGACTCATATGATATCACACTGTCTCCTCTGGTTCTCTCTGACTCATCCAGCTCCACTGGGGCTGGATGCCATGGTACAGACGTGGCCGAGGCTTCATCTGTACACCTTTACCCCGATTGTTCTGCTCCCGGAAGTTCTGGAGAGAGTGCGCCGGGAAAAGGGTCTGTTTTTTTTAGTCCTGTTCTGGCCGGGCCGAGTATGGTTCTCGGGGCTGATTTCTCTCCTTGACGGCACTCCGTGGGAGATTCCCGTCAGGGGAGATCTCCTCTCACAGGCGGAGGGCACGCCCCCACCAGGAGCTTGGGTGTGGCCTCTGAGGAGGCACAACTCAAAACTTCCGGTCTCTCAACCGAGGTTGTTGAGACTATCCTCCATCCAGAGCTCCCTCTATGAGGAAACTGTATTTCTGCGGAGACCACCAGCCCGACCCAGCTAACTGCACGTTTGGTACAGTTCTGGAGTTCCTGCAGGCCTGTTTATCCGCAGGGTTGACCCACTCCAACCTAGAGGGCTTTGTGGCGGCCATTGCAGCCTACCACGCCCCCTCTCGTGGCCATTCAGTGAGAAGACACCCTCTTCTTACACATTTCCTCTGCGGTGCGCTGAGGCCGAGGCCTCCGGCCAGAGAAGCTTATGCTAAGTGGTGGATCAGGATACTATTACATAGCCTCGAGTCCTCTGATCTCCCCTCTCCTTTGGGGGTCAAGATTCACTCCTCCAGAAGTTGGCCTTCGGGATGGCGAGCCCCGCCTACTTTAGCCACTCCGGGCTCTTCTGTTCTCTCGCCCTAGCTGTGCAGTCTTCCACAATAGGCAGAGATTTGGAAGTCTGGCGGAGTGGGCATTCTCGTTCCCAAAGGGTTTTCCGACGCAGCTCGAGTTCCTGAAGAGGAACGTCTCAGGTTACGTATGTAACCCTGGTTACTCGAAGGAACGAGACGCTGCGTCTCGGTGACATACTTCCGGCGTCCCTGCCGGCGCTTGCTTCATTCCTAGAAGCTGACGCTGGCTCCGCCGCATGTGCTTTTATAGCTTCCTGGTCATGACGTCATCCGCCGTGACGTCCCGTTCAGCTATTGGACTGATTTCACATGTGATTCAGAGCGTGGGTCACAGAAGGCGTTCCCCTAGCGTTCGCGACGCAGCGTCTCGTTCCCAAGAGGAACCACGGTTACATACGTAACCTGAGACATTTTCACTCAGTTTGTGCTTTGGCTGACCTGAAGGAATATTAACTTTACTGATTATAAAGGGAGTACTCTTTGCTTGTTTTTTTAGCCTATAACTTTCCTTGCTTTCTGTACATAACCCATTAATAATTTGAATGAAAGTAATTTTTCAGGCTGCTAAGTACACACTGCGAAATTTCGGAAGTGACAATCATATTAAAATGCGGATGTGAATCTGAAATGTCTGACCTTGTGATAACAACAGCAATGGGCAGGACAAAAAACCTGATATGTCAGAATAGATCGGTGTAGTAGGTCTTGCAGTGTATGTGTAATAACCCTGCCACTATTAAAAAAAAGTAATAATAAAATTCAACATTTACAATAGTTTTGCTATGTTATTGAAATTGTTACTGTGAAATGTTACTGGTACTGACTACTGCAATTTTCGTACTTTGGCAACACTACCTGAGGGGCAATTTAGAGCTTTAGAAAATTGTGCGTAACTTGAATGGGATGACACATTGAGGATAGTATGACACAGTTTAGGCCATAGTATTTAATCCAATTAAGAGATTTGAACTAAAGGAAGTTACTGGGAGGCGAACAGAGCTCGCCTTTGAACACAGTGAAACACTGCTCTCATTATACATTCTGGCCTTTTATCTCTTTAACAGAGAAAGCCGAGAAATCAATATAGAATTAGAAGGGAGCAGAGTGCTGAATTATTGAGGATTTTAAGCTCTGGATGCTTTGAATAATATTCTTCATTATTGCAAATTAACATTCACTTGTCTGATACTTTGATTCCTGTTTTATTGACTCTTATTCATTTTGGTGAACATTTTCTTAAAGAATTGCAATATTCATCTTCACAGAGGTACATGGTGAACAACAAAGCAGCTGTGAGTTAAAGCATGAACTTGTTAATAGTTAATGTAGAAACCAAGATGATTCATTGTATCACTGTACAGTAAATGCTTTATGTGAGAAATTAGACAGTGAGAGAATCCCATGTTATTTCAAGGTCCATATGCTGCTAAGTTTAAATTGTAGCTGTAAGTATTTATAGATTTACTGTGCAGGTGATGCCCTTGTTTGTCTTGTTATAGTAAACTGAAAAAAGATACGGCAAATGAAGTCAGAACAATTCTAACAATTATATTTTCTTTTGAGAAGAAACTCAAAAACAGCTCTTAAAAAATAAAAAAGACAAAGATACCAACAATGACAAATGCAAATTACCGGTCTGATACATTTGATAAAATTTTGCATACTGTTCTCTTAGAGATAATGACAGGCTGCTTTGAAACCATTAAATCAAGAACATTAAAAAATCCAAATAAATCATGTAAACAAAAGCTGGAAACTGGAAGAGAGCTTTCGCTTGGACTTGATGTTTTTAGAGATAATTCGTACAAAAGGAGAGCTTTCAGTTAATCTGCAGTTTTTATTTGACCTTTTAAAACTTTAATTAGATTTTATCTAATGCATAAATATCTGCGATTTTAAAACAGATATTTCAGTGAAAAACTCTGCTATTTATATGAAACTTGAGCCATGTAAATCATTGATAATTCCATTCTCACATAAACTGCATTAAACTGAATGGGACAATTTACATGAGAGAATTTTCAAACCATTTACACAAAAAATAATTTGGTGAATAACACCTTTTGACTCTGATATTTACAATGCTAGGACTGAATTCATTATTGATGTTTTCAAACTAAGATATGTTTTCTGTCCTCAACCAACAATTATGATGGTATTTTTTTTCCATGTTTTGTGTTTTTCAGATGTGATGCGCTTTTAGTCCTCTCCCTCACAATTTATGCCTTCAGTTGGCTATTAATGCCTGAGTTTTCAACAACACAAAAAGGCAAGACAACCAAGCAATCATTTTTTGAGATAGGCTAAACTACCATGATAGTAAAGAGAACACAATGTATGGTATTAAGTGTAGCATCTGATTTGTCTTGAGTCGCTTTCGCCAGTAAAAGTGCTTTAGAATAAACAGAAGTCAAAAGGCAAATTTTCCATTGTTAAAGGAAAGGTAGCAGGTTGAGTCTGCTCTCACATCTCATGTCAATATATCATCCATCATCATTTTGATTTCCATTAGATTTAATTAAACCTGGATCATTTAACATGCTGTGTAATGGTTAACGGCTTTTGTTCACATTTTTGACCAAGATTTTAATGACAATTAATAGTATTTTTGTGCAAAAATGTTAGTGGCTGAAATTTCAGTGCATTCCTACCTTATATGCTTATGTATTATTTCATTCTCTAATAATCTAAAATAGCAAATTTATTTTTTGCCCTCATGGGAATCCACTATGACCGCAAATAAAGAGATGCTTTCAGCTATCAGTATGACAGTCTCAAAGAGACAGAAAGAGAGAGAGATGCTTTTAATGCATTCACTTTTGTAGGCCGGTACAAAAGAAGCCTCAATGGTTGACAACAAAGTAAAGAGATTAATGTCGACGATTTAGTGACCCACCAGAGCGGTGTGTCAGTCTGGTGGAATCCGTCTGACCTTTTGGATTCAGATAATGATTCTCAGTGGGGAGTCTGAAGTGTGCATTATGTGTGCCTCTCACTTTGTTAAAGAATATAATCAGTCCTTAGCACTAGGACACAAGATGAACAACAGATGGATGAGGGAGTGAACTGTGAAGGGCAGAGGTAAATGTCTTTGACACATTAACTGACAGAAGGTGCACTCAGACATAAACGCATGCTAGGGCTAGACAGCATAGCTGTCTGTATATAACGTGCAGTCAATGTGTCAAAAAATGTGTAAAGATTCTGTGGTATAGGACATCAAAAGTGGCTCATCAAGTCGGATTTATAATGTTACTGTTTTAAGGCTTGTTTTTAACCTTCAGAGTCACATAATGTGAAGCTGTTTTTGCAGACCCCCCAACCCTATCCTTTTATTTTAATATGGGGTTTAATTTCTTGCAAAAATTAATATATAATGAGAGTGTAGCGTCTCGACCAATCTGACACACTAATTTTAAGTTGATTTAACAAATCAATTATTCATTAGGTTAACAAAACGTCACAGTCCCCTCACTCAATAAACAGGATGCCAGGATTTCTGCTGAACACCAAGCCCCCTTGGTCACCATGACAACTAATCAAGATATCACTGGTTTTATGACCCCCCAGGAATGTGAGAAGGATAGCCCACTCTTTGTCCCAAGGAAAAGCAGAGTAGAAATGGACTGTGTTCTAGTTAATTCATAGAAAAACCGTTATTTGAATGAACCCACATATTTCTTCAGGCCATTGAGTAAATTATTGTCATTGTGTATTTTGTCTTTGATAATCTTAGACTATTTTAGTATGCTTGTGGGGGAACCCATTCCTGATCCTCCTTTTCACTAGGTAATCTACCTTGTTTAGTATCTATGAATTTGCTTTCTTATGATCGAAACAAGCGTGTATATTATAGGGTGGTACATAGGCAATATATATTAGGGGCCTGAGAATCTTTAGTAATTTCGATTAAAGTCCATTTGCAAATTACCATGCTTAGAGAACAAAGGGTCGTAACCCTCCAGCAATTGCCACCTCCCGCTCGGAAAATCCATTTTGCTCATTGGACAGCCCATCTTTAAAGGCGGAGATATTCTCGGACATAAAGGCCAGGCTCCAGGGACCCGCCCCTGTCGGTGGTTTGGTCGGAAGCAAAGATGAAGATGTGAGAAAAACGATTCAGGATACCAAAGCATCTGTGCCAGGTCTTTTCTTCGGCCTAGTCCTTTCCATGCATCAAGTGACACTGACTCAAACTGGATCTTCTCATCGACCCGAATTCAGCAAAGATCTACAGGAAGCTTTCAGATTTGCATCAGGAATCTTTTTCAGACAGACGAGACTTGCAAGTATTCAAATTTAGTCTTATTAATTGATACATTAAGTAGCAGTTAAACCTTTTTACAAAGGTGTGTTTGAAATCAGAATCTGACGTATCCCTGAAGGCTTGGATCTGTTGAATATACATGCAAAGTGTTCCAAAAAATCCATTCTTTATGCCTCTTTCTATGCCGAGTTAAACTTTAACCCTTTCCTATACAACTGTATGTGTGTGTTGTGTGTGTGTGTATGTGTAGGTTAGACCGGCTTAATGTGGTTCTGTAGTATGTTAGACTAGTTAAGTGTTTATGTAGTTAATAAAACCTAACTTGTATCACACTGACGTGTTCATTGTTTACTCCTAACCGGAGTCAATAATCATGCAGATATACGTTACAAACTTATAGAATTGTACAATAAGAAAGTTATTTCCCTTAACCAGGAAATTAAAGTTCTTAGATGACAAGACGGTTGACCCTGAGTGGTCAGCTAAATATCTACATTGGATCTAAAATATGAATAGTTAATTAAAACTAGTTATGGTTAATTATTCATATTCCCCATGAGCTGATCCGATACAGTTTTGGTGGAGAATATGCGGGCGTGATAAAACGAAAGTTAGGGGGGGAAGGGGGGTTTTTTTTAAACACTGGCAACTTAAAAGTGTGTGCTTTATAGCCCAGGTTAAAATAGGACGTGACTTCAGAGGCCCGGTGGTGTCCCTATTTGCTGGCTTGTTGAGATGCAGATAAAGTTGGGGTTTGAATTGGTACCGCTATTATAATTGTGAGAGTCTTTATGTATTTCATGCTTAATGGCATCGGTGTAAGGTTAATCTGATTTTAGCAAAGAAACCCAAATTTCAGTATTAAAGCATAAATCTGTCTTGACAAAGCGTAAGTCTGAATCTCAGCTCAGCCGCATGTCCAAACTGTACCATAATGTAAAATGCTTTAGTGAAGAAATCACAAAAATTTGCAGTATTGTTTAAATTGTTTCTTGAAGAAGAAATCTCAGTACAGTTATATCAGGGTAGATTTGAGTGATACTCCCCTTTCTACAGCATAAAGGCCTTATAGTTTATAATTAGATTGAAGCAATTCATCTACACTTTGACTGTATATATATAAGCCGAGCAACCTGGTGGTCATTACTGTGTTTCACTCGCTGAGTGAAATTAAAGGTGTAATACTGTACTTTAGTACTCATGTGAGGCAAACATAACTACATATATGTTTAAACCGGTTTTAACTTACAGTAAACACGTTTTGTAATTTTTTAAACAAGTGCAAGAAGTTTATTGTTGCATTAGAGAAGCACTCACCGAAATGATTAGGTAATGCAACAAGTCTTGAAGGACTGAAAACACCACATTCTAAAACTGTGGGCAACTTTTTAAAATAGACAGACATTAAACTGCGTTAATTACACTGGCATGCATTGGTTACCGTGACAACAACTTGTCACAGGAAGTGCTAACTTCACATAGCACAAAACACCATGTTGTAAACAAACCATGAAGCAGCTAAGCTAACACGACTTAGCATAGTTTCATTTTAGGCTAAGCTACCAAATAGCTTTAACAATTAGGGGTTAACACTCTTTATTTGAAGCTTTTAAATACAGATGTGTGTGTGCAGTGTGAAGCAATTTGAATTTAACCTAATCCCTCGTTTCTGATTTTTCCATTTCTCTTCCTTCTTTTTCTTCTTTTTCTATGTTTCTCAATCTTCAAATCGTCTCAGCGAATTTAACTATCTAGATGTATCCTTCCTGAATGCTATTGCTTAGTTACTAGTTAATTAAATCTTAACTGTCTATCGAGGAAAGACTCATTAAGGTATTGGGGTGCTGTTAGTAACACACTAATCACTAGTGCTGCTATTTGTTCCTAATACCAGAATGATTACCTTGTTTTGTTAATAGCAGTCAGCTAATTTTAAATCCATTTACATGTTATGCCCCCTTGATGTTCTCTATGAACCTCAAAAGGAACCAGAGACATTTCGATTTGATTGGTTTTTCCAAAAAAAAAAAAAAAATAATAAGCATAATCTGAATAGAAATGCTCTCCTTTTCCTTCTGCTTTTCCCTTTTCTCCTTCATACCTCAGAGATTAAGCCTGTTGGGGAACCGTCAGTAAATTATGAGTGATAATTTGACAATAATTTGACAGTAGTCTTAAGTCATCAATCAAAATCCTGTTTACGCCCTTTTCAGCAAAACATATGCTGACCCAAAACTATTTTAGCATTCACACTCTGTTTTGATCTTGTAGTAGTCTCTAGCCCTTACTCTCAACACCAGTGTGTCAAAACGGTGCAGATGCTCAGACTAACTGCCCAGAATGCAGAACAGAGAGGGCTGGCCAGGCGTCGTGAGGAACACCCCCTTTACCCAGGGCCGACGACCACCTACTGAGCCGAAAGCGGCTGGCCGCGGAGAGGGGTGTGCCTCAGACTCAGGACTTGGGCGAGAGTTGTGGCTACAAAAAGCACGCCAAGGTCATCACCCTCCGTGGCCAACAACCTCATGGGTCTGAAACAGGAGGTTAATGATCTCAAGCAACAGATCACAGCGGTAGCCCACAAGGACCCAGCAAAATGGAGTTACAGGAGGAAAACAATAGATTTAAAAAGGCTCTGACAGATGCTGAACAGCAAGAGCACCTGGAAAAGGTAGCCAGAAAGGACCTGGAAAGGAAACACCCACACAAAATTACTATTAAAGCAGCAAATTGTGAGCTCTTAGACAAATTTGCCAGAATTGAGACTCTGATCCAGAAGCTGAACAACACTCAAGACAAGTTTGACATGCTCCGAAGAGAACTCAGGTACTCCTACAGGCGGCGAAAGGAAACACAGTGGGAGAAACACCATACTCCTGCATCCTCACTCAGCAGTGAAAAACTCCCTCAGGTGCACGAAGCTACGAAAGTGGGAGCCAGCACTTTCTGCTTAACAAATCAGCAGACAGAACTGTAATACTTCCAAGAATCCCCGCAGCAGCGCATGATGTGACACCCAGAAACTTTGACAAGCTAGCCAGAA
This sequence comes from Sinocyclocheilus anophthalmus, assembly GCA_018155175.1. Classification (NCBI taxonomy): domain Eukaryota; kingdom Metazoa; phylum Chordata; class Actinopteri; order Cypriniformes; family Cyprinidae; genus Sinocyclocheilus; species Sinocyclocheilus anophthalmus. The sequence continues at coordinate 77,428 of JADLZN010011440.1, forward strand.
AAATCCCATCATTCACATGGCTAGGGAAACAATAGCTTCCTACTTTAGGAGGGGGGGAGCAGTACGAGAAGAATTAGAACGGTGAGTCGTTTTAAACAGTGCTTGCAAGCAGACCCAATAATCAATCTTATGTTTCTGTTTCATAAGTTTTAGTAACTTCTTCTCCATGTGCATACCATTTCCTGATCAAAACCAGATAAATTATAGTTTGAATGCGCCTTCCTGCGAGCAGTAAGAAGTTTACAGTGCTATAATGGTTTAAATCGTACGATAAGAAACTAACCTGACTTAGCGAAGAAATCCTAATTTCTGTGATAGTAGAGCACAAGTCTATTTTCTGAAGACGAAATCTCGGGATTAGCAGCTCATAAATGGTACCAGAATAAATCGGTCAGATTTTGGGCGAAGAAATCCCCTTCTACAGTACTGTGTAGGTGATCTGAGCGATGCTCATCATTTCACTGATTTAAGGCCTTATTAAGTGTTATGTATCATTGTATTCATATCAACCCACTCATGTGAAACACTTACGTAACTCTTATACATGCGCGCAACAGGTTCTGAATATAATCAGATAAAAATATAGCTTGAATGTGCCTTCCTACAATCAGTAGAAAGTTTTCAGTGCTATAATTTGTTTAAATCGTACGATAAGAAACTAACATGATTTTAGCGAAGAAATCCTAATCTATGTTGTTAGTGGAGCATAAGTCTATTATCTGACGACGCAATCTCAGATTAGCAACTCATATAAATGGTACCAGAATAAATAGGTCTGATTTTGGGCGAAGAAATCCCATTCTTCAGTACTGTGTAGGTGATCTGAACGATGCTCCTCATTTCACTAATTTAAGACCTTATTATGTGTTACGTATCATTGTACTTCATTTTGACCCGCTCATGTGAAACATTTACGTAAAAGTAATGGTGTTATTCTAGCGTAGCTAACTAAGAATCCACCATTGCCTGTGAAGTGAATGTGCTGTTTTGAATAATGAATGAATTTGTATGGGACATGCACGAGTTTCCCATGCATGCTCACAGCAGTGCAAGTCTGCTCCACTGCACCTGTTGTGAGCTTGCATTGGTCTCCTAGCAAAACGTGACCCCGGAAGTGTGAGCAGACTCTTCCGGTTAATCGGACAACAGCATCCACTTCACAGACCCGTGCGTAAACAAATAATTGCGTGTAACTAACGCTAACTCTTAAGCAAAGCCCTGTACCTCAACTGCTAGCTGTTAGCATCTGGCTAACGCTTAGATAGGCGTGTAAAGTGTAACTTTCTAACCACACCTCTCTCTCCCTCTCTCTCTCCGTCACTCCTGGTGTCACTTCCTGTTGATGCCATCACAGGTCCCTGGGGGACCCACCCACATACTGGGTTTTACTTTTGTTATTGTTTATTTTTGTTTTGACTGTATTCTACCTCTTTTTAATTTTATTGCATTTACTTACATTTGCTTAGCACAAATGTACCAATTCAGCTAAATTGATTTTAATTAAATCTGAGATTTAATTAAAGCAAATTTATTTATTTATTTAGTTATTTTTGTTTTATTCCAGTTTATTTTTATTGTTATTTTTTTATTTACTTTCCCCTTTTAATTTCCTACAGCTCTTAGGACCCCTTTGTATTTTATTCATTTTTTTTTTGTTGTTTGTTGTGTTTTACTTTTACCTTATTTTAGTATTTTCACCATCACCATCGTCGCCTTTGGATAGGATTACAGTAGTTCTAGCAACTGTCGTCTCCTTAACGAGTTATACAGGTTATTAATAGCCTAATCCCTGTTTCCTCTCTACCTATCCTCACTCCTCAGTGCCAGGCCTAGTACACTGAAGTGCAGTTACTGTTCAACACAATATAGGCCCAGATAGAACTAGGAACACTTCCCATTGTTTCTTTTTCTTTTGACGAGGTATTTGGTGGGTCCCTGCTAGTTTAGCTAACAGCCTAACCCTAGGGTTATGAAGTCTATTGCAGCATCACACACAAGTGAAACCTGCTTAGCCATATCTCTTAGAAAAAAAACTAAAATAGGTAAAAATGTTCCCTTTTTTTTTTTTTTAGTTCATCTTATTTTATTTCAATTTCGTCATAGTGACCAAACCCGTGAACCATCAGTCGTATAGCCCGGTCATCAGCTGACCCCATGCTTACGGCCCCCTCAACAAAGTTACACAAACTCTCCCTTTGTGTTCACGAACAAAAAAACATAGAACCTTACCTCACTAGCTGCCTCCCACCAGCTAGTCATACATTACACGGCCTACACAGCCGTTCCCCTTAGAGATAGATTAACACCTCTGTACGTACCTGCATTTGCCTTGTGTCTCTCTCTCTCTGGTGTTCCCACAAGTGTGCCAGTATGTCGCAGACATTCCACAGACATCCAGCCCTGGCAGCTCACCAGGACCACCTGGACACTCAGTAGAGCACTGTAATGGACATCATTCAGCTCAAAGCAGCAAACGACCTGCAATGGCAAAGAAAGGAAAAGCGAGACTGCGACATAAGCGAACACATGACCAGCATCATCCTCTCCTCGGCCAACACCCTCAAGGGCCTCAGACAGGATGTATATGAGCTGAAACTGCAAGTCACAGAATTCTGTAGAGAACTGACACCTGCTCAACGAGATAAAGCACAGAACGGATGCAAAGAACCGCACAGAATGGTGCGACAGAAAGAAATCAACAGTCTTCACAGAGGCTCTAACAGCTACACCAAGCGCCGCTGGAAAAAGCCATCACACCGGATTTGGAAAGAGAACTGTTTCACACAAAGTCACTCTTAAGACAACTTATGTGGAACTAAATGAGAGGGACACCACATCTAAGGCCTTACAAGGACAGCTGCATACAGCCAGAGCTGAGGTACAAACCCTGACTCAGCAATTAAAGAGGAACTTGACATGGTTCAGAAAGAATTTAAACAATCCTACCGACTGCGCATACACTTAAGCAAAAGACAGCCGGCTGAAAATCGGTCGCCAGCAGTGCAAGCCCTCCACGCCTGTGCACAGCTACGAAAGGGGGGAAAGGGAGCCAAAGCCTTCTGCTTGACACTTCACAAGTCAGCTCCCTGAAAACCTCTGCAGCTGCAACAAAAAAAAAATTTTTCAGGCGAACCGAAACAATGCAATGAGGTGAATTCAGTGTCACAAATGAATTGAAATATGCTTGCAGACCACAAGGCTAACAGATAGGGAAAACACGAAACAGAGTTTCCCCTGGCCAGCAGGCCCACCCCCTCTGCCAAGAGTTTGAACCTGCGAGGGGGTGGCGAGAGCCACTGTTCACACGTCACAAACCAGCAGCCACAAGGGGGTGGGCAGGGACCTTCCAGAGGATCACTGCAGACACACAAACCATGTGGCCCCACAGACCCCAACGAGCTAGCCAGAGACAACACATCTGGCAACCTAAATACTCTCAGACCCAGAGTCTGAACATGGACTGATCGCTGCCCCAGACGCCAAGCAGGGCCGGCGTTGAAACTCCCCATGCTTACTACCACAGTCTTTGACAAACTTACTCCAAGCTCACGCTTACCCTGGGATGGCGGAGGACACCAGCTGCAAGAAGTCATCTAGGCATTAGGGCCTGCCGCACAATGCCTAATCAACAGCTGCGTAACCTGACACAGAAGGCCTTTAACACGCACAAGGCCTCCACTAAAGGTGTTTATCAAACCCCACTGATTCTGAACTTCAAAACTCAGAATCCAAAGCGGGCACCAGAAGGCACCAGCATTGCCACAATGCAAAACCCTTCTACAGGAAGCCCCTAGCCAGAAGAAGACAGAGCCATCACCATGGCAACAGACCCAGGTTACAGACCAACCACTGGGAAAAGGCGTCATCATCCTGCAAACACCACGGTATGTCAAACAGCAGTCCACCACAACATCCTCCACCACACGGGTGCTGAACGGAGGCTACACAAGGACAGCTGGACACGCCTACTTCTGGGTTACAGGAGCTGCTGACACTCGCAAAAGAGCTCCTTGAACAAAACTCAACTAAGGAGTAGTGAGAAGGACAAACATCTGACTCCTTGCCTGCTGCAACACAACATCAGACTCCTCCAAGGGAGGAGCATCACTTGAAACCGGTCGACACCCCAGAAGCAGCCAGAAAACGTTGGATTGAGCAACGGGCCCACAAGCCCAACAGCGAAAGCTCTACCAACAAAACTCAGGCAAGCTCAAGTCGATGTCACCACAAAAGTAAAGCGACACCGCAAACATCAGACTTCTAGTGACGTTCGGGCAGAACAGAAAGCTAACAACCACCTGCTGCTCTCCTGCCAACATCACTAGGTCAGTCTGAAACTCTCTGCACACTACAAAATCTCCATAACAATACCCTGCAATCCGGAACACCTGCACTTCCAACAGTGTGGAGTCTAACCCGGCTGTTTCCACATAGGGGGTACCACAGATAGACTACTGGCTAACAGCATCAACAAAAAAACATCCTACCCGGACAAACTCACTTCAGGATGACAGGTGACAGCCTCGACACCTGCTGCATAAGCTAGAGGACGCACACCTTGCTATAGCCTACATCACCACAGCGCACTACCTGACAGCATCCGCCACGGCACCACAACCACTCTGGGAGGCCCCAACAGCCAGAGAGCGCCCTGCCTCCCAGCCGTGAGGGTGACAAGTGTTGTTAGGATTGTTCTTGCACCTTGACGTCGCTCGTTGTTGTCTATTCTATGGACAACAACGTTCGAAAGGGGGGAAATATGTAGCGTCCCGACCAATCTGACACACTAATTTTAATTTGATGTAACAAATCAATTATTCATTAGGTTAACAAATCGTCAAAGTCCCCTCACTCAATAAACTGGATGCCAAGATTTCTGCTGAACACCATCCCCCCCTGGTCACCATGACAACTAATCATGATATCACTGGTTTTATGACCCCCAGGCATGTGAGAAGGATAGCCCACTCTTTGACCCAAGGAAAAGCAGAGTAGAAATGGAATGTGTTCTAATTAATTCATAGGAAAAACTTTATTTGAATGAACACACACATTCTTCAGACCATTGTGTATATTATTGTCATTGTGGATTTGGTCTTGAATCTCTGAGACTATGTTAGTAGGCTTGTGAGCGGACCATTCTGATCTCCCTTTCAATCTATGGAATCTTACCCTGTTAGTATCTTATGAAGTTGAACTTCGTTGATCGAAACAAGGTGTAGATTATATGGTGGGTTTTTACATAGGCAAGATAGATTGGCGCCGAACTGAGGAGAATCGTTAAGAATTTCCGAGATGATAAGGAACGAGAAAATAGCTTGCCAAAAACTTACCTGCTTAGCGCACAAAGGGGTCGCTCAACCCGCCAGCAACTTGCCATTCTCTCCGCTCGGAAATCTCAATTGTTGCTCATGGGACCACGGCCAATTGAAAGGTGGGGATCGTCTCCGACCTTAAAGGCCCGGCTCAGGGACTCC
>JADLZN010011441.1:0-167500 GCA_018155175.1 Sinocyclocheilus anophthalmus
CTTGGGATCCTAGGGCTTGGCGTCTTTCCCTCAGGACCCCCCCTGCACCCTTCTGTCTGTCTCTCTCTCTGCGGTCTCCTCTTCTCCAGCAGTCACCATTTCGGCTCCCGGCAGACCCACGCTGGCTGCCCAGCCACTCCCGCGCCTCAGCCTGGGCAGGAAGACCCTGGTGGCGGCCGCCGTAGGGGTCATGCTGGTGCTGGTGCTGGTGGTGCTCATCCCCGTTCTGGTCAGCTCCGTAGGCAATGACAACAGCCACTACGAGATGCTGGGCACCTGTCGAATGGTGTGCGACCCGTACCAGAACAAGGGCACCAGCACGGGCATCGCCAGCACCGGCTCTTCTGTGCAGGCCGAGGCCGAGGCTCTGGCCGACCACAGCAACATGCCTCCACCCTCCACGCTCCTCCAGGGGCCACAGGGGAAGCCGGGACGGGCAGGCAAACCCGGACCTCCGGGGCCACCAGGGGAGCCAGGGCCCCCGGGTCCAGTGGGGCCCCCGGGGGACCGGGGCAACAGGGGCCGAAGCGGGGTTCTGAATCTGGGCAATGATGGAGCTATCAGCACAGTTACATACAACACGCACCCACGGGTGGCTTTCTACGCAGGACTGAAGAACCCGCACGAGGGCTATGAGATCCTCAAGTTCGACGATGTGGTCACCAACCTCGGCAACAACTATGATGGTACTTTGGGCAAGTTCATCTGCAGTGTGCCGGGCACATATTTCTTCATCTACCATGTCTTGATGAGAGGAGGTGACGGAACCAGCATGTGGGCTGACCTGTGCAATACGGACAGTGAGTGGCCAAATGTCGAGTCTTTTGCATAAGTTATGTGTTGACCAAATGTAATTTTTTTGGCTTAACTATTCACTTACACAGTATACATATATTATATTATATAGATATAATATATCTTATTATATTGGATATTAATATATATATCATGTTACTGTTGTCATTTAGTTTCAGTTTTATGGTATATATCCTCCCATCTGAACAGAGTTAGGTGCAAAGCCTCTAAGTCCGTCCTAAATATTCTCAGCATTTTTTATCAGGTTCCTATGTTTAGGTTCAGTAATTTTCTCTTTTGACAATGCATAGTCCTTTTTACTCATGCCTAGAGTCAATATAGCATAATCTAGGATCCTGACAAATGCTAATTGAGAAAAAAGTTCAGACCGCACTTAGAGGCTTTTGCTCTGAACTCTTCATGAAATCCGATTTGGTCATTATTGTCTTAAAGTGACAGACTGGCCGCTTGGGCCATTAGTTTAATCAACAACAAATGCAAGACAAAAACTTCACTCCTCATCTCTTATCTGGAATCTATCATAGCCTTAATAGCAGTAAACGTATCAATCACTACAGTGAAACGGAATTACTTATTTACTTTTGAATACTTAATTACGAGCAATTACATCCCTGAACTCTAATGTTAGTAACCTTCATGGCAAATGAACAGCACTGGTTATTTTCATTTGTATTTTGTTTTATTGTAGTTGTTAGTTTTGTTTTAAACTTTTGTTTCTTTGTTCATGTCTTACTGTAGTATCTTAATTCTATGTACAGTAAAACTCAAAAATCCTGCACACTTGGTGCTACAAATTGATGGTTGTTTTATATTCAGTCTCAATAATATTTATCTTAATTTCAGAAGTAAGCAATGTAATTCAACTCTTATTTTCCTACATACATACATATATATATCAGTACATATATTATATGATCATACATATATATATACCATACAGATAATCTTTCGGTACATATATTAATATATCAATAACACAGTACCAATAAAATAACGTTACAAGTAGAATCGATAAGCAGTATCGAAGAGTCGTACGGTACATAACCGATTCACAACCTTAGTTACCCATCCCATACAGCATAGTGATCTCTTTTGCACAGAAAATCCGATGTGGTTTTGGCGTTCTAATGCTGACCAAAGTCTCGTCATCACACGATTTCTGTATATTTGCCACCAGAAATTATTGATTTTTGTCGTTCTCTTTGACTCGGTTGGATGGAAACGTGCGTTATTCCAATTTTTGATGCGCATAGTTCAAAATTTTGTGCACAAGTTAATTGCAAACTTTCGATTGAGACATAGTTATTGCAGTTTAAATGTCTGAACACATAAATGGGAAGTGAGTCCTTTGCATCATAATGATACATAGATAATTTCTGAAAGATCTGTGACACTGCAAGAATACTACACTTTTACACGGAATCTTACGAATTGAAACAGTTTTTTACGATTGTAATATTTCACAATATTAGTTTTTTTATTTATTGACATAGTTGTCAGTAGATCCTGGTTGCTGATTAAATCAACAAAATGTCCAAACATTGTTAAATTAATCATACATTCATTATATATCACTAGTACAAATTTGAAAAAAAAAACTGATCAACAACACTTACTTCACAAATCTTTGGTAGAGAGCCAGTGTCACATCGTATTTGTTCTCCAGTCGTTTCAAAGCAGTGTTCACTTTAGGGCTTATTGTGTCCACGTTTACATCCATCTTCCTCACGAGACTGATGAACTGCTTCACACTGCACAGAAAGGGCAACTTAATTAATGTGTAGCACATGCATTATTAACACTTTAAAAGCATAACCACACTCTGACAGCCCAACCTGCTCATCCTAAGCAAGAAAACCAGGACTTCTCCATGATATTTATTAATTTGCCACACATACCTTAGTCCAACTACTTTCAGGAACTGAGTGAAGGTGAGGCTGATGCCATCAAGCTCCATGCCTGCAATGAACAGACAAGCTCCCCACTGATGTCTGTTTGAATATGGCATCTAGCATGGAGGACACACACGTTTGTGTTAGTACACATTCATAAATGCAACTACACTAGATTGGTAGTGCAGATATGAGATGAAAGCGTACATTTGCCTTGTCCATTGACCTGATCTCCCTCTCCCAAATTCTCCATGCATGATCACAGATGGGATTGGTGGCCTGAAGCTCCTCACTCAGAGACACAAACTCAGGCTCCTTGTCCTTGTGTCTAGTAAAACAACACAGTTGACAGACATGAGTAAACACATTGTGAGGTGACTGACACTATTGTGGTGGTCGCCAAACTGGCGCTGCTGGTCATGCAACATTGGTTATACACAAACACTTGTCAGCTGTTTAGGCACTACATGAGCCATATATGATCACTTTCCCTTTTGTATATTTTAATGAGTAAAGGTCAAAATAAGTATGTTTCATTTTTACATAAACATATCTATAAATAGGACGTCTCCTCTTTGACCCTATAGATATATAGATGTACACATAACTGCTGAATTAAAAATGGTACGCAATATTTACTTGACATTTCTTTTAAAAGCGAAAACAGAAATTGTGCATCCCAAAAGGATAACTGCTACTGTAATAATACCATAGTGGTTAAATATTGGGTGCGTCCTAATTATCATGTTCTTATCAAAGTAACTATTAAAAACTATTTGTTAACAAAAAAATAGCAGCATAAACATGTTCAGAAATCGTCATTTGTAACGGTTACCTAGTTACACAATTTTTTTTTTTTTTTACAGTTTTCTTAAGAAGACTGACATACTGTCGGTCGCTGGCTTCCTCACCCAACATCATCAAGAACTAAAGACTGTCTGTACTAATCATTCATTAGAGTCTATTGTGTCATAGAGGTTTACTTAGACAGTCCCGCTGTACGACCTCACCGTTCGGGGCTCAGCACAGCGTTCTCGCTGCTGTCGGGAGATCCGCTCTTCATGTTTCCCTTCAACTCTTTCTTCTGCGGGGTCCCGCTGCTGCGCTTCTTCGGCGGCATGTCGACTGTCTCGCGTTCACTCACAGCACAGCGAGCGATCACGAGCGGCGGGCTCGTGTTGATGATGTTGTTGTTGTGGTTGGATGTCGGAGCACGAGATCGCTTGTTTGTGTCCGCAATTCTCTACTATTTCCTCTACTATCCAAAACGCGGGAAAATTGATCGACGCAACATCCGCCACTCTCGCGTCATATCCGGTTCTTGACTACACTACAGGAACTTTTTTTTAAAGATACATTAAATGTTACAGTGATTTTAAAACTGTTTTTTTTTTTGTATGAACAGTGTATTCAGATTAGTGGATGGTAGAAGTTTTAAATGCAAGTGAAACATTAACGTGAAATGTTTCAAAGACGTTCTACTCAATTCTATGCTCTTCCATTCAAAACTTGGCATATGGGAGTGAAGCTCTATTTTTAGTGATGTCGAAACACGTTTATCCATAAATGTAATATGCATTTATAACCATTTAGATTAATATTGAATTTTTGGGGAATGGCGTGCCTAAAATGAACAAGGCATTTTCGGTCAAATAGCACAATGAAAATTCAATTCAAATAGAAATGCTCCTCACATGTGTCTGAAACGTGTTTAAATGGCAGGGTTTCCGCGGGGTCTTAAAAAATCTTAAATTGTAGGTTGCATCAATTAAGGCCTTAAAAAGTCTTGAATTGGTACAAAGAAGTCTAATATGGATTTCAAAGAGGTCAGACACAGAATGCGATATGGCTGATGGTTGACATTAAACTTCAAGAAAAGGCTAATTTGATTATGAGTAAACACAGCGCTGCCTTTCAAAGTCTTGGGCTCTCCTGCTTTGTGTTCAGCCACACACTGTTACCGTAAACAGTTATATGTTTCGCCAATGCTCCACCTGCTGGCAAGAACAGAATGAGTATGTTCAACCCCTAAAACCGTTGTTGGTTTGTTCAAGTTCCGGACCAATGCGAAAATCGATCGTGTTTGTTTTTACCTGCAAACATGAGAGCTTTAAAGTCCCCCATGGGGGGAAATCCAAATTAACAGTTTTTGGGTGATTAGTATGAATTGTTAGTCTTAGGTTATCTATAACAGTGTGCTCCAAACAGTGCCAATTCGCATTTAGAACGATATAAGTCTTCCACACTTGCAGTTTCCTCACATGCTGCCAAAAACGGCTCAACCGACTTTAGTTTTTTTTTTTGACGTCACCCAATCGTACTTCGCTTCTCATCAAACTGTGCTTGTCAATCAAATTGCCTCAGAATCCAAAGCGCCCGCCCCACACTATAAAAGAGACCTGAAAGCCGCTGCTGAAATCGAACTCCACCCTTGTCCACAGATTTGAATTTTCTGTACAGTGAATGGGCACTAGTGCCTGTATAGGGGACAGGACGATTCAAACAGAGTAGCATTATGCTTTCCATGAGGAACAAAAGATCGTGGGGGTTATCACGCTGTGTCCCGCAACCAACCGCACCGCACACCACGGTACCCTCTCACAGAATGCTATATTGTTATAGCAATATGATGCATTGTGCTGTCTACCCCGTCCCAAATGCAACGTCTCTGACGGCTCTAGCCCAGCTGTGATATAAACGAACACTTTGCTATTTAAAAGGGGCGGGATGGCCCTTGATTGTCGCCTCGCCTGTCTTCCTGTTCGGTTAAAATATGTCAAGCTTTCGAGGGATCTTTAAATGTGAACTGGTGGATCGATAAGAGGACAATGCATTATAAAAATCTAAACAAAATAGGGGTGTGTGATATGCATGGTCTGTGATAATATCGTAATTGTAGTTTTAACGATGTGCGATTTGACATTATAGAGTATATCGCAAAAACCAAACAAAAACACACCCAGAGAGTGCACGCATACATACATATGAAGTCCTACAGGGTTAACTGTGCACGTGCGCATTTCTTTCACTGCATGAATCAGTCTATTAAAATGCATTAAGAATTATCACATAATATAAGATATGGGACAAGAAAATGTATATCTTTATATCATTTCATATAGTTAATATAACACGAAGAGTGCCTTTTTTTCTTAAAAAATTAGCATGGTTACAAATGTGATATTTATTTTAAACAACAGTTCCGTACGGGTATTATATTAAAGGAACTAACGTTTAGACAGTTGCCCTGTTTTTGCTCTATTCTCCACAAAATACTTCAAACACAACGACAACCCCCCAAAACATGACGTTGTTTCTTTCCTGAATTAATCAACCTTTTAAATGATTCGGTTCTGTGGCAATGACTCACTTAACAGGGACTTGCTGACCCCTACTGGTGGTTTTAATTTCACAAGTAAAGTATCTTTTTATTATTTAAATACCTTTTCAAACTCAGTTTTCAATGTTTATTTTGGTAAAAATTCAAAACCTTATTTATTTCATGTGGAATTGCAGTAAAGTCTTTAATGTCCCCAGTAGACGTGCATTAAACGTGTGTAAATGCCTCTAAAATGTCCTTCTAATGGCAAGCCTCTGCTGTTTCCTCTGGCATTCAAAATCTATTTTGGTTGATCACTGATTTATTTGCCTTGGTACATCTCAAATGCAAGAAGTTGCTCAAAAGAATGGTGCAACCACTTTAGAAAAAAGTGGACTTCAAGGGAAAAATGCCCATAAAACTTTTTGGAAAATATTAATTTCTATCACTGCTGTGTACTGACTACACAGAATATGAAGAATATAAAAAATATTATGAGTCAGCTGTCTTCGGCAGTGCTTAAGATACCAGCATATTAACACACTCAGCAAAATATCGTCTAATTTTAATAAAATCCCAGAAAATATCGAGATAATATTTTTTGTCAATATCGCACACCCATAATATATTTTTATTGTAATTGATTATAGTTTATTAATATAATTAATACTTTTGAACTGCATTCCATTTTCTTACATGTTTAAGGCTGAAATGTAAAGCTTATTATTATAAACGTCCTGTTTTTGTGAAAACTTGTATCTGTCGAACCGTAATTATGCTTTTTAAACAGTATTTTTCAGGTTTATATGGACTACATTGCCCTAACCCGCTGCCTTAATCGTATTAATTAGTTGGTTGCAGTGCGTAAAAAGTCTTATTTGACTTAAAAAGCCTGCAGAAAACCCTGAACGGTCATGACATGAGACCATAAACACTGTTTGTCATTACAACAAACGCATGTGCCAAAATTATATGTATCTAAATATCTATCTACAGTTGCAAATAATAGGTGGATGAACTTCAAAACATCCGACATAAAATAAGACGATAGTCTTCTTTATGGGCATAATCATCTCTCGCTCAATGATGATATCCCTTTATCATTCACTTGAATGTACATATTAGACGCTATCACGCATTACTCTGGGGGCTGTAGGTAGATTCCCGGTAATTGATTTTGGGAAATAATAATAGTGCAACATAGTTGTATGTCTGTTTGTTTATTCCCCTCTCGGTTTTCTTTTTTTTTTTTACATAGTATATTGATATACTATTGTCATACTTTTTCCCTCATAGAAATTATTTTTTTTTGACTCGGTTAGTCCAAACAGCACCGACTGCATGACAAAACAGCTTGAATAAACCATTTTTCTACAAGATATAAATATGTATATCCAGACGTGTTTTATTCCATCTGGGAACCTTTCTTTTGTTTCTCTATAGGTTTATTTATAACTGCAGTTCACCCCATGAATTGTGCGTTATTCATTAAAGAATGACTTGAAAATATAACCACCATTTAAAAAGAAATACCAAGGTGCTATAAACAGGAGCAAAGGCACTAACGTGCTTTGTCTGGAGTGAGAGATGTAATAAATAAAACTGCCTATATCAAAACCCTGCTCAGATACCAAGACCATCACACAGTCTTGGCAGAGAAACCATCATGAATATGCCAGATATTTAACTCAGGGAGTGAGTTAAATATCCAATCAGTCCAAATGTATGTATATTATGCAATAATACAGAAAAAATTCCAATTGCAGTCAGACAATATTTGGCAATGGCACACACATCTCCAGATCTCATCACGGTTTTTCTTATATAGAAAGGATACTCATATTGTGCTAATGAATGTGTCATTGATACATGGAAACAAGTCAAAGCTTGCAGGTACAGACCCATGAGACAGACATTATTCTTTGATCCAATGGCAAACACAGACTTATGGTGCTTGTAACAATATCCTGAAGGAAAATGAAAACCCTTGTCCAGCATTATATTCTGAACGTCCAGAAAATTCCTTAAAATGACTTAGGGTGTTGAGAGGTTACTTCGTCTTAGGAGAGGCAATGTTGATAAAACTACTTATTACGGGAGGTATGGAAAAGAAAATTAAAAAAGGGATTAGCTAACACTGTTTATAATTCCCAGGAGAGGCCAAGCTTACGTCCACTGTTGTTGTTGGGGGGGGGGGGGGGGGGGGAGGGGGGGGGGTGGGGGGTGGGGGGTGGTGTTTTAAAACTGCTGCTCCCAGGAGCATGGTGACGGTTTCTCACATGAACTTGCGGAACTCTCGGGCCACCACTGTGCACCGACAGCACCGTCTAAGACCACCCGGTGAAATCACAGCTCGGGTCACTGACTCATCTTAGCCACTGTCAAAACCTACGAGAGCACGAAAACCCATGGCACTGACGAAGGACTGTTTTAAGCGCGCCAATAATACATTTATTAGGAACTGATGCAAATTAATGTCTACACTAGTTTCCCCTGCTCACAGGCCTTTTTCATTGTCTCAGGCAGCGTCTTTTTCTTGTGCCACCCCACCATGAATGCAGGCTTGAGGAGGGTTATGATACTGAAAAATGCTTGATGCCATACCATGCCATATTGGAAAGGTAGTGGAAGGTGCCACCCTAGGCAACCAAGAAAGTTCGCTTTGAAAAAACAGTATGCATTTTTATCACATACATTTGTACATCTACACATTATTGTTTTATTAATATTAGTCTGGGGGTCAGAAAACTAAAAAAAAACCATTTCGTTCAGCAGGATGCTGTAAAATTGACAAAGTGACAGTAAAGACTTTATTGTTAAAAAAAACTGATTCAAATACTACTGTTTGTACTTTACAGTTCTTATGTGTGTCTGAAAAAATAAGCAACGGTTTGCACAAAATATTAACCGCACAACCATTTTAAATTTGATGATAAAAAAAAATAAATAATAATATATTTATATGATAATAGATAGATCCTATATAGATTATATATTTCTGGCCTGCTGCAAATGACATTTTAAAATTAATTTGAACTGAAAACATACAATAGATTTATTGCAATATATTTCACACATCTTACTGTATGTTTATAGTAATTAATATTTTCACATATTACTGGATGTTTATAGATAAATGCATAGTTGGTGAGTATAAAGCCTCTTTCAAACATCACAATGTTATGCATAACTATGATTGCTTTCGGATCAAGGGCTGTGCTGCGTCAGTTAGTTATTAGTGAGCATATGATTAAGAGAGCAATGCGGCAAGTACGTGGCTTTCCAATGAGAGAGAAGAGAGATCCGGCACGAAGCTAGACGTTTCTTCTTATTTAATAACGTCTGTCTACTATAGCTCAGTAATAATAAAAAAAAAAAACCCATAGACCCGCTAACAACGTGATACAAAATTCGTGCACAGTTAAAGATTCGAGATTGGAGAACCGAACCTGTTGTAATATCTATAATCCTATATATATATATATATAATTACACATGAGGACACACACTAGTCTAATACATACAGCATATACATACAAACTATATTTGATTTATTCTATTTTTTTTGTTTTAAGATTATTCACTAAAAAATGTATTATGTTTATTTTATTAAATGTTAACATTTTATAGAAGATGCAGGTTGTTGCAAAACAACACAGCATACGTAAATGAATTATTTCTGATATCCACATGGACTCACCTGGAATTCATGTGGTTGCAGTTTACCCTCTCGTGCTTTAGCAGCTAATATGGCTACGTCTTTGCTGATAGTCGCAAGACCCTTAATATGAGCATTAAATACAATGGGAGTGATTAGACCCACAGGCGTACTGACTGCGACACTAACATCCACCACGTGATTTCTGTGTGGAGAGAAAAAAAACATTTGATTTGACTGTAATTTCAATGTCACATGAGTTACTTTAACTTTACTGATAATTGCCCTCAAATGGTTAAGAGAAGAATTGCATTGTGGAAGTCCACTCACTGTCTGATGACTGTATCCATCCAGGAGGAGTTGGCCTCTGGCACCTTTAAACAGGCCAGAGATGAGGCCTTGATTATGAAGTCATTGACCGAGAGTTTGATGTTATCAGCTTTCACCTCCTGATCATGAGGAAAAGGTAGAGTTTAAATAGAGTTTAAATTAGGAATACTGTAATGGGGTGTTCACTATCATATCACGGTCATGTGACCTGAGTTCACTCACAGCATTGAGTTCTTTCCTGAGTTCAAGGACTTGGTCCATGTTGACATCGATAGACAAATAATAGTGAGGAATAGTTTGTTTCGATTGCATCAACCTCTGGGCGATCACCTAGATAGCACACCAGTAGAGAGAGAAGCAGGGACACAGAGCATTATGGGTAACATAAAAGTCTTCACATATGCATAGAGAATATAAAGTGGTTTCTATGGTCAGTGGACTCACTCTGCGGATGTTGCTGATGGGGATGTCAGTGAAGGTTCCTGTGGGTACAGCAGCAAAAGCAGGGACGGCTGGAGGACTGCGTGTGGGTGCAGCAGGGGTTGGAGCAGCAGCTGGTGCCTGGCGGTATTAATCAGAACGTTTCATGAAAGAATGAACATAAAATATGAAAAAGAAAAGAAGAACATAAAAGAATGACACTTACATTGCATTTTTATTACTGTAAATAGTACAATACACCTGTTATGCATTTTCTGCTCCTAATAACTAAGAAATCTATGGAGTTGCATTTTCTAAACTGATTTGGGGGGAATTCTGCAAAAATAAATAAAATAAATAAATACTCACACTACAATATATATTATATATAATAATATATATATTATATATAATATATTTTGTTATATACGCTATTGATATTATTTATTATTACACACCAAAAAAACAACCATAATACATTTGTAATAACTTAAAGAAATGGTTTACTTAAATTGTGACATATACTTCTAAAGAACCTGCAGGGTGAGGGCAGTGCTATTTGCGTATAATTATCTATCTAGGGCTGGGTATCTGACAAACTTTCAGCGGGTTGTGATTTGTTTCGAGTCCCCACTTGGCATTTTGATTCATTTTTCTGATTCATTCACTATTGATACTTTTGGATTATATCGTACCGTACTCAATTGAAAAAACCTCTGCTAATGCTGTAAGATGCTGTAATTCATTTGGTACTACATTACTATAATTGAATGATCAAATGACCGGATTTGGGAGACAACCTACATTAACTCATTAAGTTTTTATAATAATATTATCTAACTTTACAATTACATATTATGCTTTCTACTCCAATTTGTTTTTTTGAATATAAAATTTAAATAGTGGCTGTTATTAAACGGACGGATTTATTCCACATTAATGAACCGTAAAAAATGATATGATATTTTAGGGGTTCATACATTTAGCAAAATGCTCCTCTGTAGAGTTATTTTTTCTAGCTGACTAACGAGTTTATGGTGACCGAATTTGTTTTTTCTGAGGTAAATGTGACGTTGCGTGACATTGTTTACAAGCTGTTATACTAACATCTTTTCGTGTCTTCTCCTCTGAATGAGCGATTACATGAGACAGGATACGGGTTTCAGTAAGTTGTACTCTTTCTTTTAACCTTTGGATGTTCGTTCATGTTTATTTCATACTGTAGCTGGTATTACAGTGGAGGAGATGATTAGTTGACCTGCACTTCGCGCTGCTGCTTCTCTTGAACTCAGGTGCTACAACCACCTGTCACCCCACATTCAACAGCGTCAAAATGGTTTTAATTGTTTGAATATTGTTATAAAATAGACAGAATTTAAAATCTGAAACTTTGCTTCATAACAAAGTAACGAGCATATTAGTGATTTTTTTTTTTGTGGTGGGAGTCGCACTACAATGTTCCATTCACTAACTGAAAACAGGCTAGACTAATCGATTCTTGGGGTTTAAGAATCGATATTGTTTCATAAAAATGAGAATTAAAATCGAAAAAATCTGTATTTTTTAGCCAGCCCTATATACCTCTGTATTTGTATAAATATTTTGAATTAGCTTTACTTAAATTAGCCAATTTTTTAATTAGCTTGATTTCAATTAACCATTTTTTTAATAAAAATGATAATAACCCTGGTTGTCAAGAACTTCGGAATGGTGGGAATTCTGTGGACATTTGTGCAGCATTATCTCACATATTCCACCTGGACTTTCTCAAAAGCCTTCTACATTTCCATTCCATTATTGGAAAGGTAAAAACCAAGTTTGGTGGATCTGGTCGCTTCAAAATGTAATGACTTACAGGAGTGGGCTTAAGTGGAACGAAACTGTCGATATCTTTCCTGGTGACTCTGCCATCTGGTCCAGTTCCTATAGACACAGCAGTAGCATATTCTCACTTCAGTCAGAGTCACATATAAATCACCCAGAAATGATACAAGTAAAATGATAAAGTTACTCACACTAATGCCACTAGTGACAGAAAGACATCTACCATGCAAAGGAAACGAACTGATAGTATTAAAAGTCAAAGCGCTCGTACCTGTGACTTGGGCAATGTCAATTCCCTTCTCGGCAGCCAGTTTCTTGGCTAGAGGACTGGCAAACACCCTACCCTTCCTAGGAGCTGCAGGGGCAGCTGGAGCAGTGGGAGCTGCTGGAGCTGGTGTTGGCAGTGGGGCAGCCACCTGAGAAGTGAGGTACAATTATAAGTCATATACGTAATGCACATACTACATATTTTTTGGTTAAGTTAAATATTCAAAATTCTGGATTATTAAAACATAGATTAGAACATGCTATGTTTCTAAAATTGCTGTAGCTGTGGCCTGTGTATACCACAACTGACAGCAATTTGTTGTAGTCTAATCTTAACATCCACTCCCACAAAACTGGCATGGCCTGATCGCAGTATTTCAAAACACTGCAAATATTTCAAAGTGACCATTCACTTTTAGTCATAGCATGAAACTGTTGATATTACATTGGCAGTAAAAACATGACCTTGATTTTCATCACAGCAAAAAATAACATAAAAACAAGAAATAGTCCAATTTTGCAAAAAGGGAAAAAAAAAATGGGAAAGGGGACAGCCATCTTTAGGTGGCCACATAAAAAGTTTATTACATCACATTACGACATGTTGCTCATGTCAATCAAAGTGCTGTTGCAACTGAAAGTGGACAATAAATGACTGATGTTAATGTTTACTGATAAAATTCCAATTCTTTTAAACAATAGCATTAGGTGTGCATAATTAATCATAGACATAGTAATAATTACATTAAACAATAGATACAAATAAATAATAGAGGTCTTTTAGAAATGACATAGCACTTTACCGGTGTGGGAGCAGGAGGCGGGCTTGCAGCAACCCCTGTCTCTACATAGTCAGCAAACGTGCTAATGTCGGATTCCTTTTCCACAATGATGCAAAGGGGAGTGCCAAGGGGAACATCCCTGGTGCCATCAGCAATCAATATCTTAGCCAGGTAACCCTCTTCCTGTACCTCAAAACCTGAAAATCACAAAAAGAAATGACTTTACATAGTGTTGTTAATGCAAACTGTAGACATACTACATTTCTTTAAATCTGGTTTATGAATATACATTTGTTTGTGTATGAATGTTTACTGTATTCATATATTACAGACACTACCCATTCAATAAGTTTGGGTCCGCGAAGTTTTAAAAGCATTAATTAGAGCCCGCCGATATATCGTTTGGCCTATTATCGGCCGTATGAGCCTGTCGCCGAGTTCGTGCGGCGCATTGGCCGCCGTATGAATTTTTTTTTTACAGAACATATAAGGCAGATAAAATGCTCGAAATTATGCAATTACTTAGTTTGTCCAGCAGAGCAAACTCCATTGTTTGCTACTGGCTACCTGAATTAAACTCTTTAAAGCTTAAGTCTATGGAAAAACATTAAAACTTTGAACGGCCATATCTCCATAACGGCGCGGCGATTCCGCACCAAATTCGGGGATCTCTTCAGCTCAAGAAACCCTCTCGAAAGCGAATCGAGTGTACGTCTAGAAGCCCACATTCGAATGAGACCACCCCCGCGTCGATAGCCCCCGGGGTTTGGGGAGTTAGGCCTGGTTAATTCGCGGTCCGCGCCGACCGTGATCTAGCATCACCGGGGGCTACCGACGCTCCGGAAGGTGCGTTTTAGAGGGTTCCTCGAGCTGAAGGGAGCCCCCGAATTTGGTGGAGATCCGCCGTCGCGTTCGCGAGATAGTGACACCAGTAAACACTTTCACTTCAGTAAGGAGGTCACTTGTTCAGGCAGCATTCAAGCGTTGCCTTATTCGACCGTAAGCGCCCTGCGAAGTGGACATCACATGAAATTCCGCCATGATTCCAATTCCAAGGGAACATACACATTACATTCAAAAGGGCATTAAAGTGCGCGAGACGTAAATTTATATTTATTTATTTACACTAGGTATGGGCGAGCGGGGCCAAGTAACACTTTTTTGACTCTCATTGGTACATCCACATGGGTTCAGATAGAATGTTTATCCCAGCAATTTTACCCTGTGTCTAGTACAAATAGTCTTCTTTGTTTCATATTACAGTGTATACGTTTTCTTTGTTGACCCTCAACAAATTGAAGTGAACATGTGCCAACCCCGGAGGTGGAACACATGTAACATCTGATGGGCACAGTGTAACGAACACATGACAGCTTAAAATCCTTACTATCATGAAAAACACACTCACCAGACCAACTAAAATAGTTTTGTTATTAGTACATATAATTCTATATATATCTATATATCTATATCATATGCTTATAATATATATAGATAGAAAGGTCTCAAATAAAATAATGCCATTTTTTAAGAATTAAAACTAATCTGATTTTGGAGTTTGACAATGAAAACATTGCAACCATGCTTGGGACGGCCAACATAAACAAGCCAAAATGCTTTACATAACTTTACATTAATTTCTGAACCTTAAATATTGACTGTCAGTCTTTATTCACCTATTCCTCATGGTTTCTCATTAAAATACATTAACATAAATAGTGTAAATTACATTGCTAATGCCATAGAATAGCAGATCCATGTAACACAGCGTTCCCAGACTGCCCCTCTGCCGCAACTATTTACCACTGGTTTAGTGTGCTTCTGCGAGTAATCAAGCTTAAAAACTATCTGAATGGATAAATAACGGATTGGAGATTAATATAGCAGATTTGTCTCATTTAATTATCAGAAAAACTGAATAAGTTTTTTACTTAGCCAGAATTAAATGTTACTATGGTTACCTAATGTGTTCAAGTACCGTTTACAACTACCACCCCGGTTCTTTGTGCATCGCACGCCTCAACCATGTTTTATTGTAAATTGTTAAATGGCCCCTTACCTATCTCTGTCCCATTATAGTTTTGATCAGCCAATTTGAGCATCATTGCAAAAAGTGTTTTGTTTTATGATATTATAGATATATATATATATATCTATATCATATCTATATATTCTTTTTGTATCATACTGGATTCTATATATAGTGACCAGGCTAATGTTTGGACCACACGCTGGGAAAGTGTCCTAAACTTTTGACTGGTACTGTACGTACTTACACCCAGACTATCAGGCATCGTGGCCTTTTTTTTTTTTACTCCCTAATATCGGTACGGCCGCCAAAAATATTAGCACACACTGCTTTTCAACATTATAATATACTGTTTCTAGAGCACCAATTCAGCATATTAGAATGACTTCTGAAAAATCATGTGACACTGAAGAATGGAGTAATGACTGCTGTGGAAAATCCGGCTTTCAATCATGGAAAATTTAACCTTATTAACCTGTAAAATATTTTACAGTATTACTGTTTTTACCGTATTTTTGGTCAAATAACCTTTAGATCAAATAACTGTAGTTTATAAATAATACTGTAACCACCACTGAGTGCAACCAATGACCAATTACCAATTCTTAAACTATTAAATCTGCCAAACAGATTTTACAGTCTTGCTATGAACCTATAAAAATCACCATGTCTGTAATTAGAGACAATTTACCAATTGTTGCCTTATCCGTCTCAATTTCAGCCAGCAGGTCTCCCTCACTCAGCTTCTCACCCACCTTCTTCTCCCAGCGCTGCACGGTGCCCATAGTCATGGTGGGGGAGAGAGCTGGGAGAAGAACCTAAAGAAAGCAAAACGGAAGTTAATGATAGCATGTAATAATAAGCTTGCTTATGCTTAGACTGGCCCAATATCACCAAATATTTTTACGTCTGAATTAGTAATTCAGTTTGTAGTCATTTTCATATTTGGTCAACATCTCATACCTTCATGTGAGGTGGGTAGGAGCTTCCAGGAACTTGTGGTGGTGCAGGAGCAGCAGAAGGCGTTGCTGGAGGGGGAGGGGCAGATGCAGCAGCAGATGCGGAGCTGGCGATTTTATCCAATGTTAAGTCCTTAAATGCAGGGATGAGGTCAGGACTAAAGGTCAAAGGATATATGATGTATATTAGGTGGAAAACACAAGAAAACATCAGACATACATTCTATAATCACATACGGATATCAAAAATGCTAATTTGTGCTTTCATAAAAAGCCAAGATCAAGACACAGAATCATTTAGGTACATCACTAAGCCCTTTTTTATGATGCATGTATGTTTCTCTATGGTACCACAAAATTGATAGGAATGTTTCCTCTCATCACAAGTATAAAAACTTAATTTATTTCATAATCATTTTACATTGTTAAGGACATTATACAATATGTATACCACAAACAGCAGATCTTATAATGCTCTGTATCTTGGCACTGCAGATAAAAATTATGCTTACTTGTCAACTGTAATACAAATGACAGCTCCAATGGGCACATCTCTTGTACCCTGAGGAACCAAGATCTTGGCAAGGTAGCACTCCTCCAGCATTTCAAATCCAACCGTAGCCTTGTCTGTTTCAACCTGTCCAAATCAAAAAGTAGAATTCAGAATTCTAACATGCTGGGCGCTTGATTCTGATTGGTTGACATATGTTCTAAGGTGCTGTGCTCTATGTCACGGCCTCATTAATATTCAAAAATTCAACAGCCATCATCAATTATTACTTACTTAATTTTGTCATCAATATTAAACTATCAAGTGTCATTTTAAACTCTGAAAACTGGCTTTAGGCGGACTGTGGCTTGTCTTGTGGGAAAAAACCTAAAGTACCCTCACCTCGCTCATCTCCTCTTATTTTGGTCACCATTCCTTCTTCCTCCCGTCTGCATAGTGCCCATCTTGCATAGTGTGGTGACAAAGCTGTAGTTCCCCTGTATTTTTTTTTTTTAAAATTAATAAATGATTAGGACTAATAACAGAGAGTTGTGAGCATTTAACCATGAATGCTTTAATTCTTCTCATAGAAGTTTACCATACAGTCAAATTTCTGATTAGTGATCATGACCTAATGGCTGTTGATTCAGAATAATTCCAGAATTCACCGCTATAATTCCGTTGAAATATCTTAATTTTGAATTGTAAGACTTTTTTTACAATATTACAGTTTTTTTTTTTTTTTACTGCATTTTTGATTTAATAAAGGCATTATTCCAAACTTTTTTGTAGTGTACATGATCTGCATTGAAATATAGTTCAACAGTTCTGTTTACTGTGACATAAGATTGTGATATTCAGGATTCCCATATCTTCCAAATAATACATTTCAATGACTTCTGTCCACCTTTTTTGAATAAGGATTTTTAATTCTAGACCGGACTAACAAATTGGCATTTCCAGCTGAACCATGGTGTAGTACGGCGTATTTTGTATATCCCTATGAATGTGCAACTTCATTTCGTATGTCTTTTCTAAGCATGATATCTATGACCGTGTTGAGGCTCAATATTAAATTATTCGTATTAAGAACTGTTTTGCTCGTCTCAGAGATTCAGTTTCTATACCGGCATGCACAAGGACCTCTGACAGCACACACAACATACTGTCAATATATATATATATATATAATATTATATATATTATATAATTATAATTATATATAGATATAGATTATATGTATTCAAAATTCAGCTCTGCTTTAACATCTTGAAGGTGGACCCAATAGAAGAAACACAGTCGATGCTCTATACCAATCTCGTTCACCCCAAATTTATAAATAACTTTTATTCTCCCTCATGTTTTCCCAATCGGTATGAAATAATTGACTCTGTGGAGCACAAAAAGAGAAGACAGATGGTACAATGAAAGTGAACGATGACCGAGGCTGTCAGTCTCCAACATGTTCTTTTGTGTTCCACTGAAAAAAGCAAGTCAAACGGGGGTGGAAGCACATAATAACATTAGTTAGCTTAACTTACCTTCTGATGTGGAGGCAGACTGTACACTCGCATGCTTTGACTGAAACTAGCCATTTGGCTTCGCAAGACCCATGATCTGTTACTGAGGCTGCTGTTGTACACTCGCCGACCATGACACAAGCTCTGGATCCTGGCCGGGCCGTTGGAGTGGTATCGTTTGAGATGATGGCACGATACCGGTCCTGATCGTGGACTAGCAGCAGCAGGGCCTGAGAGGACACTGGGCCGGGTAAACCTGGCAGATGGGCGCACTCGCAGCGCTAAACACAACATTTTGAACGTGATGACCACTGTAAATCTACGCTGGATTTGAGTAAAGCCACTCTGGTATCAGAATATCTGACACCTGTGCTAGAAGTGGCGGTCTGTTCGCCCCAAAACGTACCGAACAACCTCACTTTCCAATGACCTCCCCACTCCAAAACATCCCACTTTACGACAGTCTCCTTCGTTTCGTCCTCCGGGTGACGCATCAGGGTTGCCAGATGTTATGTATGATTTACAAACCCCCCCCCCCTTTAAAATTTCGCATAACTGAGAGAATTTCTATCGCATATTATAAGTATAAATACGACGTTCTTAACACTGACATCCTTCATTTCAGCTCAGGAGATCATAAGATTAATTGGTTATATTCTGAAGGACTGGGAGAGTATAATTGTAAATACATGGCAATCTTCAAGCTGTCAAAGCCGGTGTAAACCGTCAAGCAACTAGGCAAGCGCTGACGTAAAAGTGCCGTCAAGTAAAAGTTGAACTATCCACAAGTCATCTGGAAGGATCACTTCGCATTCTTCCATTGCTAATGCATTGAGACTCACTCAAATACATATTGCTAAGGAATGATCCTCTTCTACACTACATAAATAAAACGTACTCTCCATCGTATCATTTCAACCACATAGGATTTTATCTTTCACAGATCACAAAAGGATATGTAAAGCAAAATGACAGCCTCAGGCACAATTCTTTTATTGTATGGCAAAAATACATTGAAAGTGAATACTGATTGAGGACGTCAGTCCATACCATTCTGCCTAACATTTCCATTTGTGTTCATGATGGTTTTTTTTTTTAGAAACTTTTACAAGATTATATGCATTTGCTGCATTTTATTGAGGTGTTTTTTTCAAGTATTAATTCATATACTGATAACAAGGTATATTTGATAAAAGAACATGCATGTGCTTAGAACAGCATTTATTGTAATGCATTTTTCAGCAAAATGGAAAAATAGAGAATGCAATATATGTAAGGAAAACCCCATGTAGCATTATTTTGCGCTGGAACTGCATTGGTCTTTGGCTGTCTATTTGACGATTTTAGCGAGGGCTGCTGCTCGTCTCTCTGTGTTCTTGAACAGGGCTCGAATAAGGCTCTTCATCTCATTACAGGAGAACTCCACTGCCAGGGGTCCTTTTCCTTCTGCCCACCTAAATTAAAAGAAAAGAATGTTTAATGTGAGCTCCAATTAAATCTATAAACTACATACATAATCCCATAGGATCCCATAAAATGAACCTTATTAAAATATTAAGTGTATCACCTGTCCACTATCTCTTGTAGATTAGCATTTAGCACCATGGAGATCTCTTTTAAGGTCATCCATTTCTTTGCATAGACTGGAACCTCTTCTTGATATTTTTTGTTCTTGTTTTCTTCCGGCAATGGATTGAACACCAGTGGCCCTTCCTCTATGATGGTTTGACACAGTGTTCGCAGTCGCTCACCATCCATATTGGAGATGTCCTGGAATGAGAGCACTTGGTTTACACTTCAAAATGTTTGGTGGTGTCACCAAAAACAACAACAGCAGTATGTATTATTGCCTTACCTCCAACATCATAATTTTGTTAATCAGCTCTGATATTGCAGTATTGAGGAGAGTCCCAATGGATTTGCAGTATATGTTCACAGGCAAGACATCTTGCCAAACTTTTCCCAACCTCCTCAGCTGATGAATGACCTAAAATACACAATAGCAGTTAAACCGCAGTGACAAGCACACTAGGTGCAAATATGCTTATATACTGGTATCTAAATATAAGCCTACTGTTTCAAGGATAGTGAATTTGTGGTGTTTGATCATACTTGTCTGATAGCCTTGCTGGCTACAGAGTAATTGTCTTCATCATCCAAGTTGGAAAAGTTACGAGCAGTGGACAGTCTCTCCAACATCTCAGCTTTTTGAACGTTCATTTGTGCCACAAAGCACCGAGCACCTTATTTAAAAACAGAGGAAAAAAAACTTAAAATAAGCATCTCATCATTAAATTTGCTATGTACACTACTGTTCAAAAGGTTGGGGTTGGTAAGATTTATTATAAATCTCTTTTGGGCTACCAAGACTTCAGGTTAATGATCAAATATCAGTAAAAGGACACTAATATTGTAAGTTTTACAATTTAAAATAACTTTTCTATTTGAATATATTTTAAAATGTAATTTATCCTTGACCAGCCAAATTTTCAGCAGCCATTACTAGACTCTTCAGTGTCACATGATCCTTCAGAAATCATTCTAAAAATACCGTTAGGTGCTGAAGGAATATTTGTTATTATCAATGTTGAAAATAGTTTTTCTGCTTATTTTGATAACCTTTTTCTTGATGAATAAAACTGTTAAAAAGAACAACATTTTATGAACTGGTCTTTACTTTACTTTGATTTATATTGTGATGAACTATACTGAATTGGGGTGCGATAAAATATTCATTCTTTAAAGAAAACTCCTTACTGACCAGTTTGAACAGTATCAAAAAATGTCTGTGTGCCCTTACCTAGTCTTCTGAAGCCTGGGACCAAGTCTACAAAATAAGCCACTCCATCTTTCAAAGGAAGGTAAGGTTTAAACTGGAACCCCAAGGTTAAAAGGTGGTGAGCGATGAACATGCAGTTATTGTGTTGGATTGCAGCCAAGTGAGGCAACTTCAGGAAGTTGTCCCTAAGTTATGAAAACACAATCACATAAAATAAAATACCATAGTATACTCAAATATGCTTTAATTAAAAATATCACACCACATATACCAAGAATACTCTACGTAAAAAAAAAAAAAAACAAACATCAACTTACTTGTGATATGTAGGCACAACATCATAGAAGAGGTGAAAAATGTTTCGGACAGTGTAGAAAAGCTGGACTGCACTGCAAGAAAAAGACCACAAATTTATGAAGTTCAGCAATTACAGCTTCCACATGGACCTAAAAACATATCTGCTTAATTGTAGTGTCTGTAATGCATGCTACTTACCACTGGGGGGAGCTGCCCACCGCCTCAGACAGAGTTTGTATGGCAAGGTCCATTAGCTGCTGCACTGACTCACTAATGCGACACACGGGTAGACACATAGTGTTGGGACTCAACTGCTTCTCGTTTTCCAGGCTCTGCTGATCGTAATGGGCACTTTTCTTACAAGACTCCTTCCTCTCCTTCTCTCCTCCACTGGGACTTGGTAGTTTAGGGATAGAGAGTTTATACTCTGGAGTGATCTGGGGATGAAAAGCATACAGAAGCCTGTAACTAAAAATCTTTTATAGCTTAAAAAACTTTGAAAAGGTCTTACTTTCACTGTGTTGTGCATCTCAGACGCCATTAGTTTCCGTGCAGCCACAATGACATCTTGGCATTTTTTGCTTGCGAAGTGGCAGTTGACATTCCTGGCGTATTTTAAGAGGTCCGTCGAGTCCCCTGCGAGGTACCCCATCTCTTTCAGACTGCTCTCGAAATCTTCTGTCTGCTTAATGACCTGAGAATACAATTGAATATTGCATTACAAAGAATGCTGCACAGTTGTCATATGCTGACAGATACTTCTATGGCCCTGCAGTCTTACCTCGCTATACTCAGCTAGTTGACTACTGTTAGCCGGTATGGAATGAACCAGGCATTCACGAATTATGCATTCAGACATCTCCTTCCATATCAGGTCTCCTAAAATCTCAGACACTTTCTTTTCATCTATAGACACAACTGAAGAAAAAAAAAAACACACCATCATCAGAATACTTCAACCTTTTCCAAGACTGCTTGTTGGATACAATGACATACTAGGGACCCCATTATATATTGTATAAAATTGAGTTTGGCATTTTATGCCTGATCTATAATAACATGCATATAGTACCATAACACATAAAGGGTTAGTTAACTACACAGAACGAAACAAACATGGAAGCTTGTGCATGCTAGAAAAAGCTTGAACACACCTAATTGGTTCAAGTGTTGCGTGAGGTTTACCATGTTATTTCTCTATATATGTGTTTGTATGCGAATAAAAGCCTAAATGAAATCTGGTTATCATATAAAGCAATAATATCTATTCACAAGGCTTGGATTAAACTTCAAATCAATACCTTTATTACGTCACATTTTCTCTAAGTTTTTTGGTTTTACCTTGACGTACAAACGGAGAACGGAACTCTCAAGTTTCATTAAAATATTTTTGTTTGTTTTCAAAGATAAAGATTAGCCTTAGTTCTCAAATTCTCGGGGAATGCCCGAGTGTTTCGTTTAATTGCTGAGCTTTTATTTGGGTGTATCATTCCTTTAAGTTAATATATTATTTACAGGTGGCAGAGGTGATTGGCTCGAAACTTTTTGGTCTGTTGGTTGAAAGTCTCTTCACATCCCCATAGCAATCATAAATGTATTTATCTGTATTTATATATTCTGTGGAAGGCGTAGGATCAAGAAACGTTCGTCCAATCAAAACACTTGGTCCAAGCGTTTTAATTGACTTCCTACCGCCGTCAACTTTGTATATCTACCTCTGCGCACACGGTCACACAGACAGGACACGTCATCAGCGCGTAACGCACCGTGTGAGACAGAGCGAAGAACTGCGAACAAACATCAAAAAGCCCGATCCTCTTCCCTGTGTATTGTAGTACTGTAAGTTTTCTCCTCGGTGACTACCATGATTCCCCGGTTTGTTCCCTATCCCTCCATCGCAACCCCCCTTTGCATATGTGCATGTCTCCTTAGTTTTACCACTACCGATTCAGATACGCCTGACCCCAAAGAAAAGCTGTTTTCCCCCGTGAGCGGTGCAGGCTATGTGCATGAGCGGTGTCCGTCCATATGATCCCTCACGTAGTCATTGCTCCCGTCCTCCCTGATCACGGGAAATCGTTGAACTTTCCTTCACTTCGGACATGGGCTGGATGGGACACTGATGTAGCCTATTGTAGTACATGTTGTCTCTGGTATTCGTGGTCTGTGAGCGTAATGTGTTCAGGGGCATGGCTTTGTATGCTTGATTGCGAGGGACGGGTGGGACATCTCTTTCAGCGTGCCTCAGGCTAAAGTTTGCATTTTCTAAGATCTCCTACTGCACCTTTAATTAAACAAATACTTATAAATACAAATAAAGATACATAATAGTAATAATTAAATAATGTGATGTACATATTTTTGTGGGAGCTTCTAAAATTTAGCATTGGTTGAAGTTGACATTAATATTATATTAATAATTAATATTGTATATGTTCTTTTTTTTTATTTAGAGATTACACAATAAGACCCCTATCATAGTGTATGCATTGTAATAATTAGCCATAACTACAATGTCTATGGTAAACAGAATCAACTTTTTTCGCTTTTTGGATTTCTAGACGTACCAAAAAGTTGTTCATGTAGAGTTTTAAGCACGGTGAGCACTTTGGTGTAAACCTGGCTGGGATCTGGATGATCTGCTTTGGTTTCTGTACACTGCAGGCTCAAGACTGCCCCCTGCTCCGGCTGACTGCTCACTTCCACCACCAACGAGGGGAATATGATTAGAGGCTTCAGCATGTACTTAAACAACACTTGCCCTAAAGGATTGACAAAGAGTCAGGCAGTCAACTAACAGACCAAAATATAAACAAATCAATCTGGAGGTACAAATGGGCTATAACACCAAACATATTCTTACCAAACAGTTTCATCTTTTTATGAAGCTCTCCTTGAATGGAGAGGGCCTGGAGAATGCTGGGGAGAAGAGCATGTGGGACAGATTCATCTCCCTTAGATCCTCCTCTGTTCAAATGAAGTGCTGTCTTCAGGAAAGACTTCACACTAGTAAGCTCAGCTAAAAAAAAATAGAAATCAGAAGAAATTAGACAAGCAAACAGAGGCAGAATGTTTTCAAAGAAACCACTTTTTTCTATTCAGACACCAGCGAAAGATTTTTTTCCCTCCATATTTTGATGTACTGTATATCCGTGTAAAACAGATCATCAGAAAAGAAAAGAAAAAAAATGTAGGGCGGGACTTGGTTCATTCCATTGGTTGGGTTGACTGTTCATGGAGTACATATCGCGGCTTGTGTCACTTCTGAAAGGCCAGGTTTATAAGCACTAGCGTTTACCTACAATGTTGGAGGTTGGCAACCCCACCAGAGACAAGTCTGTCATTTGACTGGAAATTAAGTTATGACATTCTGATTAAAAATTAGGTAAAAAAAAAGTTTAAAAATGAAACATTCATGATTAATCGGTCAAGTAAGATCAATTACATGTGTTTAAAAAATAGAGAGGGTGAATTTTCATTTCATGCCGACTTTAAAGTAAAATAGAGTTACTTTTAGTAGAAGGAAGCTTCCAGACTGCCAGTTTCTGCCACTCTTCCCCAAGGTGGTAGATGAGATTTTCTCTCTGTATTGTGATCTCTGAGCTGAGGGCCCGAACTAAAGGCAACTCTGTGTCTTTCCAGGCTTTCAGGGCATTGACACTAGCTCGTGCCTGTATAATGCAAGTAGGAATGTGTGATTAAGACATTTTATAGTAATTCATAGTTAATCTAACAAAGTGATGATAAAATGATAAAAATCGGAGAATTTTTTTTTAATATATATATATAATTAAATGCATTAAAACTTAAAGTCACAGGATGGTATTATGGTTTTAATGTTGAATGTGACTTAACTTTCCATGTTGCTTGGCTGCAACCACATAATTCTTTTCCTGCAAGGCCCTGTGATACTCCTCTACTGCCGTGTCAAACTTAAAGAGCATTAAAAAAATAATGAAATAATGTTTCTCTTACACAAACCATGTGCCCGAATTTATGTAAACAGGCAAATTACTGTGAGCCGTTTTTACATAATCATTTACATCACAAGAATGCACATGCTTTAAGATGTAAATCTAGCTTTATGGTTAGAAAATCCTTTAAGTATATACAAAATCTCAGAAGCATTACCTCTTGGAGATGCTGGAGTAGGTCTATAACTGCAGTGTTTTTCTCTAGCTGCTGTTTAAGCTTGGCATACTCTGTTACGGCATCATGGAGGTTCTGCTGAACCTGTAAATACAAACACTTAGCTTACATGGTAAACTACTATAAGAGTCTTTTTATTTCATTTGAAACTGACTCCATAATTGTTTATTAATAGTAAAATAATGGTACCTCATTTTCAATGCAGCTTTTTAATAAATCAATATCTTTGGAAACTGATTCAACCTGGTCCAAAAGCTCCTCTGCTCCCTCCATACTGGGTATAAACTCAATATATTTTTTATTTATCATGTCTGTAACCTCTTCCTGTATGGAGAGAAAAAAAAGATAGGAGGGTTAAATCCTGACACAGAAACATAAAACAGTAATAAATAAAAGCTTAAATACAAAAAGGGTTTTGATATTAATGGGGATGAGCGTTATATTTCTAAACGAATACATATGGATAAACAAACTGATCTCTCCAATTCAGGTAACAAATATGAAGCATAAAACACATTTAATAAATTTAATTACATTACAAAAAAAGCTCTGAATGTGTGATAATGAGACAAATATCGCAAATCACAAAATACAATCAAGAATGAAACACAAAAAGGCAAGCTTCATGGGTAAAAATAAGAACCCAGACAAATATTTTGCTTATCGCTGTTAGCACCGTCTCAGGACTGGAAAGAACACATTGTTGCATAAAATGAGGTTAATAACATTTAATCTGTCTGAAGTCAGAGATTAGACTGGCACTGATATCAGCAGCAGGACACGTCAGCCAGACAATGTCACATCAATAGCCCTCTATTCACGATTAAAACACAAATGAACACAGCGCTCATTGTCCAGCGAAGCTTGTTATTACACGTTTGCTATTCTTAAATGACTTCATATGTCATGAGAACGGAGTTAGCAGCACTTTGGTTAACGGTCAATGTATGCTAACATTAGTACCAAAGAGTCAGTGTGCAAACAAACAGAACAATCGCCTTTTATTTAAAGTCTGCTTTTTAAAGTATTGAATTGAACATGAATTATTTTTAGCGTCAAGTTAAATTGGGGTTTGACAGCTCAGTCATTCTTGAGACGTGGGACAAAACAGGTCCAGCAAGGGTAACTGCAATTAGGTTTAAAAATAAAAAAAAATTCAATTTTAAATGTCATGAGGGATTAATAATAGAATGTATTTAACACAATTATCACCTTCAATTTAATTTTCTCATTATTATACCAAATCTATGTTTCTTACCAGTGTGTCCACAGAGAAGGGTTCAATCATTCATATGCAATAAAATGGATAAAAATGTTTTTTTAATGATGAAAAAGAGCTTGTTTTATCAAAAGCAACACTTAATATCTCCCATCAAAGAAGGTTGTTTTTTAATGACACAAGCATGTTTAATACAATTTTAAAGTTGCGTCCCCACTTTTTGTCAACACCGTCAGACATTCAATAAAATGTAATAAAATCAGGGAATATCAGGGGCAGCTGTCACTCTAAAGGACCCCCTTGCCACAGTTCACCTCTGCAGAGTACATCAGTGTCAGACAGGCTCTGCTAAGTTTTAGTTTTAGAATATTTTAAATCCTAATGTTAATATTTCCTGTGTCACAGCCATGATATGTCTACACCATCTTCCAGTTTCTGAGGAAATTATTTGAAATATTTTGATAATTTTATTCTCCTGAAGCAGGTTCTGTTGGCATCTAGCATCAACAGAAAAAAATCTAATGCTACTACATGAACTCCATTGGTTTTGTGAAAGAAATGCCAAATTTGTCAACACCGTCAGATGTCACCACCATAAGATTTTGTGTTCCAATGATATATCAAAATACTTAAATGTGACTCTTGAATAAAAGCTTTATAAACAATAACATACTCACTGTTTGTTGTGTTTGTTTTAATACAGTAATTGACTGAGTCAATGTATTTGATATTTAAAATTACTACAAATTCAGGTTTTCGTCACCTCCGTCAGTTGAATATTTTAATAATATTTCATTTTATATTTGTTGTGGAATTGTTGGTCACATGTGAAAGTGTAATCTGTCTGCTAACACGAGAATGTGTTTTGAAATGTTAAAAACATCTTGAATGCTGTTAAAGATAGTTGCAATTATATTACACA
Organism: Sinocyclocheilus anophthalmus; assembly: GCA_018155175.1. Taxonomy (NCBI): domain Eukaryota; kingdom Metazoa; phylum Chordata; class Actinopteri; order Cypriniformes; family Cyprinidae; genus Sinocyclocheilus; species Sinocyclocheilus anophthalmus. Next base: position 27,673 of record JADLZN010011441.1, read on the forward strand.
ATCCAAGGTAAAAAAAGCACATTTTGTTAAAAAAGAGAAAAGTTGGGAGGTTGTATCAAAGCATAGCTCAGTAGCTTAGTACATATAAGATACATAAATGTAGTTTCATTTGTCTGAGTACAAGGTTTTATTTTTTCAATTTTGCACCATTTTGTCCCACTTCTCAAGAATGACTGAGCTGCTAGCTAACTCAACTTCACTGTTTACCTTCGTTTCTTCCACCTTGCGTGACAGTTTGGAGATTTTGCAGGCGAGGTCATCTTTCTCCAGTTTTCCTGAGCTGGCGAGCACTTCTGTCACAAACGACGACATGACGCTAACGGGCAGTCGAGTCGAGTGAACGCGCAAGATTAGTTTACCACTTCATGCCACAACCCGCCATACACCGCGCAAAGGATGCTGGGAGTCAGTCTGTCTGTTGGCGGGGAAAAAAAGCTGGGGCAAGTTCAAGCTCAAACCGGTGTGCACCGTTTTGCTACGGTTTCCGGTTTGAAGACATGTTTCCTGGAAACGGTGGGCAACGGGGTTTGAAATAAGTTTTCTCTTGTTTGGTGGGTGTGTCAAAAAATGTCAGCCCAATCAGTAGCAACATGTATATAAACCACACGGTATTAAAGAGACAGCTGGCACAATGTAATTAACATCCAAATAAATTCACAAGAGCAAGTATATTGTTTGCACGTGTTTATTTACATTAAAGGCTAAATAACTGAAATAATAAGGGCACAAGTATAGATCTGGAACTTCTTTAAGTCTGTATAATTTTAATTTAGTAATTGCAATGTCTTCTGATCCATATCCTTTTCTCAGGAAGGTGTGCTAGACACTGATGCATTTAACATATAAATACTATACATATTTATATATTTTTGCTATTGTATTATGGAGTGACATATTAATAAACTTTTCTATACCCCTCTGATTATATAATGGTAAAAATTACAATATCATAGCACAACAACAGTGATAAGCAATAATGATAAGCCTAATACTCACAATAAAAATAATAAGGTCATATAGATCATAACACAGTCTTGGAGGTAAGAAGTGGATTATCCTTCACCTGAAATGTTTGTCTTTTCATCCTGAAATGCGAGGCAAATGTTGGATCACAATAAATAGGAACGCTCGGTTATTGTGTAACCACGTTCCCTGAGGGAGGAATGGAGCGTTACGTCAGTCGTGAATGAAGAATTGGGATCCTTTATCTCGCCCTAGAGCCCAATCACCTTCGAGTGTTAATTAAACAAGCCAATGACAGTTGGCGTGTGCGTGTTTCGCCACGCGCACCCCGCCCAGCAGCGCGGGTATAAAAGGAGAGCGCGTGCAAACGCACATCAGTTTTTCGCTGAGGAGCCGAGACTACGCGCCCTGGCCCTACAGTGGTGGTACAGCAACTGTAGCGACAGGACGTAACGTCTCCGTTCCCTCCTTCAGGGAACGGGGGTTACACAAGTAACCGAGACGTTCTCTTTCAGTCAGTCACTACGAGTCACGTCGTGACCGACGAATTGGGATCCGTAATGGAAAAACGCCACTATTGCTGACCCCCTCCAGTGCCCTGCGGAAGCCAGCAAGTCCCCCCACACCAGCTGGGGCGGAAGATAGGACAGCGGCTAGGCAGAGGTGTCCGCACTGCTGTTCCAAACAGTGGTACATTGGATAACACTGGGAAAAAAGCGTACCCAGTAGGGAATGCTACGGAAGCCACATCCTGCAATTAGGAGGTATTATGTGGAGATTACACATATGGACTGACCATAGGGCAGTGCTACATATGGAAGTCCCAACTCAACCCGCCTGGGGTGAGAAGACTACACAACAGAGATGGCAGAGAAAGACTGCCAGGGAAAGACACAGGCTTAACGTGAGGGGAGCCGTACCGTGGAAGAATACAAATGTGGGATCACCCGAAGGGGGAATCACTACACACGGGCACCTAGCCCAGCACAAGGGCTGACCTTGGGCCTGCACACAAGCGCTAGACTTGGCGTCTGGCGCTCTGCCACGCCCGACCGCCGAGGGTGCGGGAGGAACTCCAACAGGGTTCGCCATGGGGAACTGAACTAAGAAGCAAAAAAGCGCACGTATCCGGTAAATAGAGGGGACTGGCGCAGCAAGCGTGACCGACACCAAGCGGGTCCGGTGTTACTGCCTACCTGAGGCGAGTACACAAGAGGACACGGGCTCTACACGGAGATTATAGAATCTCGCAAAAGTGTTAGGAGTCGCCCAGCTGGCAGTTCTACAGATGTCTGCTATCGAGGCGCCTTGCGCCAATGCCCAAGAAGATGCCACTTTTCTCGTAGAGTGAGCTCTCACTCCGAATGGGCATGGTAACCGTTGGGCCTGGTAAGTTAAGACTATAGCCTCCACTAACCAGTGAGCAAATCTTTGTTTGGAGACAGCCTTTCCCTACTGCTGACCTCCAAAGCAGACAAAGAACTGGTCTGAGGTCCTAAAGATCTGCGTACGGGCCACGTAAGTGGCAAAGCGCGAGGACAGAGCAGAGCAATGGCTGTGCTGCCTCCTACCGGGGAGCGCTAGCAAGTTCAACACCTTAGTCCTTTTAAAAATGCATGGGGAACTTTGGGTACATATCCGGGCCGGGGTCTCAGGACTACGTGAGAGTTACCCGTCCCGAATTCGAGGCACGAATCGTCGACCGAACATGCCTGCAGGTCCCCTACCCTCTTGAACGAGGACAAAGCGGTGAGGAGCACTGTCTTCAACGACAGAAACTTAAGCTCTACTGACTGCAGAGGCTCGAAGGGCCCCTCCTTCAGGGCCATGAGGACCGAGGGGAGATCCCAAGAGGGTAACAGGTAAGGGCACGGAGGATTCAGCCTCCTTGCCCCTCAGAGAAACCTGATGACCAAGTCGTGCTACCCCACAGACTTACCGTCTACTGCATAGTGATGCGCGGCAATGGCGGCAACATACACTTTGAGGCTGGAGGGAGACAGCTTTCGCTCCAAGCCATCCTGCAGGAAAGAAAGCACGAATGTGATCGGGCATCTACGGGGGTCTTCCTGGTGGGAAGAGCACCAACCAACGAACAGGTTCCATTTCAGCCTGTAAGCGTGTCTGGTAGATGGGGCTCTAGCTGACGTGATGGTGTTTACTACCGCTGGAGGTAGCCCACCTAGAACCTCCGCGTCCCATCCAGGGACCACAAGTGGAGATTCCAAAAGTCTGGACGCGGGCGCCCGAGGGTGCCCCCTCTCTGAGAAAGGAAATCCCTCCTCAGAGAAATTCACCAAGGAGGGGCTGTCGCGAGGAGCACTAGCTCGGGGAACCAGGTCCAAGTGGGCCAATACAGCGCCACAAGCAGAACCTGCTCCTCGTCCTCCCTGACCTAGCACAGTGTCTGTGCGAGAAGGTCACGGGGGGAAACGCGATTTGCTGTAGGCCCCGAGGCAGATGCACGACCAGTGAGTCCGAGGCCGAGGGTCCCCTCGGCCAGGGAGTAAAACAACTGGCAATGGGACATGTCTGGGGAGGCAAACAGGTCTACCTGAGCGTCCCCAAAGCATCTCCAAATCAGCTGGACTGTCTCGGGGTGGAGTCACCATTCTCCCGGAAGAGCGGGCTGACGTGAGAGCCCGTCGGCTGCACGATTGAGCTCGCCTGGGACATGAACGGCGCGAAGCGACCTCAGATGCTTCCGACTCCAGAGGAGGAGATGGCGGGTGAATTGCGACACGCGACAGGAGCGTAGACCGCCTTGGTGGTTGATGTACACAACGGTCGCAGTATTGTCCGTACGGACCAATACGTGCTTGTCATTTAGCAGCGATTTGAAGCGGCTCAGAGCAAGCCATACTGCTAGCAACTCGAGACAGTTGATATGCCACTGCAGTCGGGGCCCCCGACCAGAGCCCCGCAGCTGCATCCCATTGCACATGGCACCCCAGCCCCTGGCAGAGGCATCTGTAGACACAACAACATGCCTGGACACTTGCCAAAGGGACACCCCTGTCCAAAGAAAGGCAAGATCTATCCACGGGCTGAGGGTCTGACGGCAGAAAGGGGTAACAGAAACCCGGTAAGTGCCACCCATCTCGGGACCCGGTCGTGAAGCAAACGCTGAAGCGGTCTCATATGAAGCAACCCGAGCGGCGTGACAGCGGCTGCGGATGCCATATGCCCCAGGAGCCTCTGAAACTGTTTCAGTGGGGAAGCTCTCACCGTGATCCTCAGATCTCCCTGACCATGAACCGAAGTAGCCCTCCAAGCCGGAGGAGCTAGAACGGGGCATGGCAAGGGGGATACCCCCCGACTGACGTAATGTCGAACGTGACTTACTGAAAGGGAACCACAGTTTCCACAAATCCCTTCAATTGATTGGGATGTTCTTTTATTCTGGAGGGCAAGGGCAGTGACTGTACCATTGAGGTATTTGGCACGTATTAAACACGTATTTATACCAATTCATCAGCGAACTTCGAAAATTCTTCAAAAAGAACACAAAGAATGGCCTTCTCAGCTGCCATAGGTTGCAACTCTTGCGTCATCAGAACAAGGTGTTCAACGCATCACCGTTTCAGTTTAAAAAACTTTTTGCACCGTTTTTGTCGGGGCTGAACGCAGCCCTGGTGTAGTGTTGATTTTAAAAGGGGGCGGTTAGAAATGCTTGCTTGCTCTTCAGCGAGGTGCTTTTAAACTATAAAATTAGGTAATTCGGTCATTTTATTAGGGCAGGTTATAGACGAGACTGAAAACAATTCAATGTATTGACTGTTTTTGATTGTTTTTTTTTGTCTGTCTGTTTTAGTGGATATACAATAATTCCATTTTCACTTCAAGTGAATTCTTGGTAAACCATTAGAAACACACCTTAAATAGGAAAACAAATTGCATTGAATGAAAATGGCAAAATGACGTTTAGACATTAGATTGCTTTTGGGAAACATTAAAACCATTTTGTGTGAATTAGAAGGAGATAATTAATTTAGGTAACTTTTCTTTTTTTTTGCAGCTATTCACATCAGACCAAAATGCTTTTTGGCATATGAAATATGTGATTAGACATCATTACAGTGAATTTGGGTAACATTAAAGCCATAGTGTCTGAAATAGGGGTAACAGATATCAGTAAACTTTAATGCATGCCCTGCAAGATTGGGTGATTGGGTAGGCTATGTGTTCAGCTGTTCACATCAGAAAATGCTTTTTGGGGTATAAAATAAAGTTTAGATATCACCAGATTGAACAAAATCAGAATTAATTTGGGTGACATTACAGCTATAGTGTGTGAAATACAGAGGGGTAACAGATTTGGGTTAACCTCTAATGTTGCAGTGTATGATGCACATCAGTACCTGAACCAGAGCATTATGTGTGTGTCATGTGTAGCTACATACTGTTAGCATGTGTAATACTGCATTTATGCAAATTAGCATTGCAACAATGACTTTAGTCAATTACCTTGTGTGAGTAGTGAACGGATGGAGTTTCTTTGAGGTTGCACTTTCTGCCACCTTCATTCTCATCACTGAGCACCTACTCTGTAAAGGTATTCAGTTACTGATGGAGGTGTACCATCATAGACAGTATAGGTGCCTTTTCCTGAGGACAGAAGATAGCTCTTGTAAGATCACTAATTGTTTTCAAATGTATTACCAAGACAAATAAAAAAATATTATAAAACAGATTAGCCATTATACGCTCAACTGTGGCTGCAGTTCTATATTAATGCCCTATGTCTCTTTGGCAACCATAAACAGTTTATAGTTTAATGACGAATTATATTATTAATATACTTAATTGGTTTCTTTTATATTTCTGTCGCCTAATATAAAAAGCCTCTTTATTTTCTGTATGTTCTTACTGTTTTGTATTTTAAGGGCAATAGGAGAGTCTAATCCTGATAAGACTGTATAATGACATATTTGTGAAACTTAACCAGATGGCTCCAATGCATCTTATCTTCCTTACACACTTCCCATGTAGACCTTAGAAGACCACTGTGCAGTGCAGGGTTTTGTTGTATCAACACAATCATGGTCATGTTTGAATTCTAATTAAACTCAGGAGATTATGTCTGATTCTCTAAATTAATCAAGGGAGAAAGCAGTGTTGTGGTGATGCATTTAGTAATTTGACACTGTGGCATAGGAAATGTCTAACTAATTTTGTTTGAATTACTCAACATTTTCATATCTTGACATAAGTCAACACTACTCCATGGGCATTAAACAAAGAAATGTAATTAACGAAAAACAATACCACTACCTCATTGTAGATAAACATTTCTTATAAATGCATAAAACTGTAGCTGCCCTTTGGTTATTTTTAGTAATAGGCCATTCTGAAAGCTTCTAACTTTTATTGAAACAAGTTTAAGAGAGGAAGGTAAAACTATTATTTAAAAGCAAATACTATTACTTGTGGTTTACAGAGAGTTACACTTATTCTGATACATAAGTAATGTGGCAGTGTTTTGTAGCTATTGACAGAGGAATTGACCTAAAAATATTTTTAAAACATTGCTAAGTAATAACTGTAATATTGAAGAGTTCAGATGCAAAAGCCTTTAAGTTCCATCTGAAATTTTCATCTAAAATTAGCATTTTTATCAGGCTGCTATGTTTAGGCTCAGTTATTTTACTCTAATGGCAATGTATAGGTCATTTTCTATGCAATTAAAGTGAAAAACTGAACATAAATATAGGTGCCTGATAAAAATGCTCATTTTAGAAGAAAATGTCAGATGGCATTTAGAGGCTTTTGCATCTGAACTGTTCAACATGTGTGTGTGTGTGTGTGTGTGTGTGTGATTGTATGCATGTATATATATATATATATAAATCTTTTCATTTGAAAAAAATATATATAAATATGTAATGGAAAATATGATGAGGAATATGATGAAATATACACAACTAAAACTTCTTAATGTAAAAATATTTTTAAAATCTTTATTAACAATATTTTACAACATTTGTAAATGTTCTAATATATTTAAAAACACATATGAAAATATATTCTTTGTCCTATCGGCCATTGGTTATGACTGCAGAGACCACAACGTGATGAAACAAGTAAAAATAAGTGTCCACATAGACTTACTAATAATTGGACATACGTGTGATCTCCTACATAAGGACTATTTATTATCAATGGACCTACAGTAGATGTACAGTATTATTGGAAACCCTAACAGAATAATGATGAGAAGAAACAGAAAATAAGAACAGATGGGGGGGGGGGAAATGCAAAAGAAAAAAGAGAGAACTCACAGGACAGGGCGACAAAGTGAGAAATCAATTTTTTATTGAAAGGCAACAAGAGGGATAGAACAAAGGAGGGGAAAATCAGACAACCTCACTGTCAAGTCAAGTCAAGTCAAGTCAAGACAACCTCACTGTACAAAGAAAGAATACATTGAAGATCTTCAGCTAAGTGTAGACTGAAATAAAGTGGCTCCAGCAAATCTCAATAAAATACTACATTTTCACACTGACTACAGTTCACGTGAAAAGAAGAACAGGGTAAAAGCTTTCACTCCGCCTTCACCGCCCCATCACAAACCTGGCTTTATAAAATGTAACAAATTTGATCTTTCCTGAGATCAAACATCTACAAAGATCGAAAGCAGCCAATCAATCTCCCTTCAAGGAATTCAGAACACAGTGAATACGTGTACTGTGGTGTGACAGAAAACGTCATTGTGCAGCAAAAATGAAATCCAGCTCAGCTTGAGGCAGAGGTTAGAACACCTTGTGACTGTGTCATGTTTTTTTTTCAGCCTTGCCTCACATTATGTTGTGTCCAGCCTCACTTCACAGTGACGACCGAGGTGCTGTGAATGGACTTCATGACGGCAGTCAGGCGGCTACACAGATCGTGGGGAGATTTCCTCACTTTGGGGGGCTCCTTCAAGACCACCAATTCTGCAGAACAGTCCAGGACTCTGGGCAGGAACTCACTGAGCTTTTCCTGAAGAGAATCTGATTATCCAAAAACAGACAAACATGAACAACAACATAAGCTAAGAATCTAACTGAAATGGTCTTCATACGAAATCTGGGGAAAAAAGCCCACCATCCATGTCCTGCCCCAGGTAGGAGCACCAGCAACTCCTGATCAGCTCTATGACATCCAAGTCCTCTTGGCTGACACTGTCTCTGACCATGAGGTGCATGCATGGAATAATGCACTCATTCATGATGGTCACTGCCTCTGCCACGTCATTTGCATCTGGACTTTTAAAGAGTGTGGCTGCGTTATCATTCAGCTCCTGTAGGGTGTAACGTACACAAATGTTTCATATCAGATGGGATTCAAATATATTCTACCAGTCAAGGTTTCTCATGAGCCTAAAAAATTTTTATCTAAAGGTTTGTGAGGTAAGATAGATACGATGGGGAAGTATATATAAAGTCTTTACACACAAACATATATTACAGTTCAAAATTTTGGGATCAGTAAGATTTTTTTTTTTTTAAGAAATGAATACTTTTATTTAGCAAGGACACAATAAACTTTATATTAAAACAGAAAACCTTTATTTTAAATTATAATAATATTTTACAATGTTACTGCTTTTATTTTATTTTTGTTCAAATAATTGCAGCCTTTTTGAGCAGAAGAGACTTCTTTCAAAAAATATAAAACAATCTTAATGAAGTTATAATGTGGACATACTTTCAAACACTTTCTTCTGTAAAGTGCTATAAGTGACTGGTCCACTCCTTTCCTCTCCCCTTTCCTAAGCAGAACTGAGTTGTCCTGGTGTGCATGTGCGAGATAATTCAGAGCTTCTCTTATCCTGCAATGGAAAAGATCAATATTGTAGCCTTACAAACTCTCCAATACAATGCAAAGGCAATGTCTGTTGTCCCTGAGTCTACATACTTTCCATTCTGATACTGCTCGAGACCTGTCAACAGGTAAGCAAATACTGTCTTGAACATGCTGTAGTCATCATGCCATTGCTGGGAAGAGAGGGAAGAAAATATAGTTTGAAATGATCAAATACATGCACTACTGTTCAAAAGTTTGGGGTCGGTAAGTTTTTAATGTCTTAAAAGAAGTAAAAACTGTGATATTATGAAATATTATTACAATTAAATTTTTTTATATAGTTAAATTTTTAATTTATTCATGTGATTCAGCCAAAGCTGAATTTTCAGCAGTCATTGCTCCAGTCTTCAGTGTCACATGATGCTTCAGAAATCATTCTAATATGCTGATTTGGTGCTCAAGAAACAATTATTATTATCCATGTTGAAAACAGTTGTGCTGCCTAATATTTTTGTGGAAACTGTGATACATTTTTTTCAGTTCAGTTCATTATAACAGCATTAATTTGAAATAGAAATAGTTTGCAGCATTTTAAATGTTTTTACTGTCACTTTTGATCTTACTGAAATCTTACTGACTCTCCAAACTTTTAAACAGCAGCATATATCATACATTTAAGAAGAAGAAAAGAGTAGAAAGCCTTGTGGATTTTACCAAGTACTCATCCATATCCATGTCTTCTGGTTTAATGAGACGGATTTTAGATCTGGCCTCTCTCATGATACTGATAGCCCTACAAGGAAAAAGTACCAGTTTAGATTAGTCCAATTAGTCAATCTTAACCTATTCCCCGCAAAAATACTGCATTAAGTAATTGGTTTAAAGTAGGGCTGCCCAAACTCGGTCCTGGAGGGCCGGTGTCCTGCAGAGTTTAGCTCCAACTTGCCTCAACACACCTGCCTTTAACTTCCTAGTACGCAGTAAGACCTTGATTAGCTGGTTCAGGTGTGTTTAATTGGGGTTGGAGCTAAACTCTTCAGGACAACGGCCCTCCAGGACCGAGTTTGGGCAGCCCTGGTTTTAAGGAAATGTGTACCGATCATCAAAACTCAGGTTACGATCCCCAAACTGCTCCAGTAATGTCCTCTCAATGATACGGTTAGGCGCCTGGTTTTGAAAAAGGTAGACCAGAACATGCTGGAGTCGAGGGTCCTGCTGGGGTGTGGTCTCTTCCTGGGAAAGCTCATACAATCTGGAATATTCCTCATGGAACGCCTGATGAGGAAATCCAAAAGATTTCCAAAGAAATAAACAGGGTGAGCTTGCTAAATAAAGTGCTATGTAATCTAATTTAATATCTGAGTTTATGAGAATTAACATCTGAATATATGAAATATATGAAAACTGTGAAGTTGCGACATTTGGTGGGTTCAGTTGCATTGAGTATTTTTAAGTTGTATACCTTGATGAGTCCCGCTTCAGGTCCATCTTTGTCAAAGACCTGTCTTGCCTTGGCAATTGCAAAAATGACACCCTGCATGGCTGGTGTTAGCATCATCTATTCAAATACAGATTTAAAAAATGTCAAAATTTCATGTTAATTTAATGTATGAGTAGCCTTATTTTACAATTCATGGAACCAGAGGGATGTAGAGGTCTTTTACCTCCTCATTGTAGCCATCAGCATCAGAGCGCACCAGAATCTTGCCTACATTAGGTATCTCAACCTCAGACACCTCATTCTCAGGCTGGCTGTGTGTGGCCATGACCTGGTTCTCCTCTGTGGACCAGGTCTCTGGCTCTGCCTGAGCATCTGGTTCTGCCTCTGGTCCTCCCTCATCACTGATGACCTGCTCCTTCACCTCAACCTCTGACTCAGATCTGTCTGTAATGGATGACTCCACCACAGGCTGCTGAGAAACACAGAGAATGAGGGTGTTGAATGAGTGTCAATGATCTCATCATAGTCTATAGAGATGTTCACTCATAGGGAAATCAGGAAGTCTAAATTACCATGGACTCCCTCAGGAAATTCTAATTGGCTTTTAAAACAGCGGAAATGTGAATCTCTGAGCGTCCTCTGACTAGATTTATAGTAGTTTACAGTAAGTTGGACAAGGAAATGAATTTTATTTTTAATTTTCATCATTAATTCCTTTTAATGCTTCAATACATGGACTAATATGAATGTTTAAAAATAGTACTGCCCACTTTCTGCGTGTACAACAGTGATGTGGGATTTTTGTGTGCCTGACACATTATTGTAAATGAAACTAAAACTGAAGTCATTAAAAAGATTTTCACTACTAAAAAACAAAATAAACATGATGGAAATAAAATAAAATATAAAAAATAAATAAAGGTATTTATTTCAGCAAGTTGCCAAGGCAACATTTCTCATTTTCATTTAGTTTAAGTTCAAGTACTAAAATAACAAACTAAAACTGAAATAAAAATGAATAACTATACAGACGTAAAAATAATTTAAATTACATAGACACAACAAAATTACTAGAAATTTAACTAAAATTTAAATTAAAACAGAAAATATAAAAATACAATCTAATTCATAAAAAAAAACTATAACAGTGATACTAAAATAACGCTGGTTCTTGAAGGATAACATGCAATTTATCTGACCACCGTTGTTGTCCTTATGTCGAAACATAGATTTACAATTGTATTAAATAGATTCACAATTCATGTTTGTGGTACGACTACATGTATGTTGTACAAAATTCTCTTCAAGCAATGTTAACTACCTTATTTTGCTTATAAATATCTTTGAATGCAATATGAGATATTGACCACTAGAGGTCCTATCACTACCATTTATGACAAGGCAACTAGACAACTAGATCATGTATGTAATGACAGCACAGTCATAAATCAGGAGCACCAATAAAATCAAGGAGTCAAAGAGAGGAACAGCAGAAGAATAAATCCTGTGTTGTGAGTACAGAATGGACTTGGTGATTGAAACTCCATATACTGAGTCAATAATATCCCAGATTACACTCTCTAAAGACTAGACAGCAAGAACACATGGCACTTAAACAATTGCCTGTTGATTGAAGCATCAGGAAAATGTTCTCCACGATCATTTAATGACTGTGAAAAGGTAGGAATGCAGTTGATCGTGCAGGAAACACAGAGCTCAGGTTCTATTTAAAGCTCTTCTCTGACACACTGTCCCCAGCAACCCCGCATGAGACTTGAACCAGAAAGACTGAGGAATGTTGGACGGCTCTCAGCTGTCCGATGAACCTTATCCACATATTCCTTTCCAAATCTTATCCTCTTACAAAATACCAGAGCTTTGCACAACACAACAAAACACATCACAACAGATAAAACATTAAACATTAAGCAAGTACAAGCAAACGAATTTGTATTGATTTAACCACTAATGTAAATCCCATATTCCCATTCATAGTTGCCAAAATACACACAAACATCTTTTCTAAATTGAAATCCTCAAATTAAAGGTAATGAATTTTTTAATAAAAAAATATATATTTTCTATATAGAAAATCCTAACAAATCCAGTAAAATTATCATATTTTTAAAGGGGTCATATGATGCTGCTAAAAAGAACATTATATTGTTGTATGGTGTATGACATGTGTTTATGGGTTGTTAAGAATTAAAAAAAACATTATTTGCCATACTGTCATTGTTGTTTCTCCTCTAGGCCCCCGCCTTCTGCAAACGCATCGATTTTTACAAAGTCATCGTTCTGAAAAGCGAGGTGTGCTTTGATTGGTCAGCTATCCAGTGCGTTGTGATTGACTGAATTCCTCAAGTTTGTGACGGAAATGTTACGCCCCTTAACTTATTGTGATGCCTTGTCCGGCCGGAGCAACAAGACAAAAAAACATGAAAACCCATTAAACGAGGCTTTTGTTGCATCCAGTGGAGACATAATGACTATATAATGACTTATACTGTCTTTTTAAGTGTTGCGTTGCATTGCATCGTGCTGCCGTAACATAAAACCATGTCTGCATTTGTTGTCGGAGAAATGACAAACAACAAGTGCTACTACTAAGGCCCACACTCGCGTTTGAATCATCATGGCCAAATCCTTAAATGAAAACGTACTGAGGGGGCAGAACTGCGGCTTGTAGTCTAACGTTACTCCCCAGGATCATTAAACCAGTCCTCCATAAAATGTGCGGGACACCTCGGAATTTTGGGTTTAAAACTGTTCAGGGACAGGTTGTAATACAATAACCACCTGATTATAGTCATTTCTTCTTTGGAGACCCAAACAATAGTGTTTAGCTTTCATAACGAAAAAAATACAGCGGCCTAGCGTGAGGGGAAGCCACCGGCTTAGCGTGCCGGGATAGAGTGAGCTGAGGCCGGGCTAGCGTGAGCCGAAGCCCCGGCTTAGCGTGCGCTGAGGCCGGGATAGAGTGAGCTGAGGCAGCGGGGTCAAGAACGGCGCGCCCGGCGGATCCGACGATCCAGCTGTTCCTTACAAATGAGCGCAAACCACATGTGAAGGCCCGGGCTGGACTCCGCTTTGTCCTGGTGAAAGTTGATGTATTTCCTCACCGACTAGCACGGATCAGCGCCAGGCATGACGAAGCGGATATCATCATCTTTTGGAAGACCAAACAAAGTAATTTCGCTTTTCCACCCCGAAAGACACAGCGTCTTCACGACATGGCGGCAGCGTCAACAATACCACACTGAGAATAAAAGTTACGCCTTCTTTCAACAATTGGGTGGCGTTATGCAAATCTTCCCAAATCGGGACGTAGACATGTGGGGGCATGTTAGAACGAGCCGTTTTAGGTAGGTGTGGCTGATTCTTAATTTTTATAAAGAATATCTCTTTGTATTTGATACTTTAGTTTTTGCAACTTTACAGATTTTCTTTATGAACCAAGAGCTTGTAACACTTCAAAGAGAAAGGAAAATTGAAATCGCATCATATAACCCCTTTAAAAAAAAAAATAATAATAAGGTGATTGAATATTAAAGGAAATAATGAATAAAGTAAAATAATCCACTAAATGCTTATAATAATAAATATCTATGTAATATAAGCTATACAGTAATGATATACAGTTAAAATGAAAAATTAGATTTGTTTTAATATAATTCATGTAAGTTTACTGTAATATGCTGCACATTTTGGAAGTATGTTTTACATCTAAAATATGTTTTTATCAAAGTGTGTGAATAGTATGAAGTAAAAGTATGAATTACAATTTATTTTATGGTGAAATTGCATATTAAATTAACAAGACAGGTACAATATAAATATAATGGTTTAGGAAAAATATGTTACAATTTTTGTAAAATGAAAGTAAAATATTGTATTAAATTTAACTTACATTCAAGGATAGTTGTTCACCCAAAAATGAAAATTTGATTTTTATCTGCTTACCCCCAGGGCATCCTGATGTAGGTGACTTTGTTTCTTCATTAGAACACAAATTATGATTTTTAACTCAGACCGTTGCAGTCTGTCAGTCCTATAATGTGAGTGGATGGGAATCACGGCTTTGAGAGTAAAAAAAAACATACAAAAACAAAACCATATTAAACCCTGCGGCTCGTGACGATAATGATGTGTAAAGACACGAAACGATTGGTCTGTGCAAGAAAATGAACAGTATTTATATCGTTTTTTACCTCTGATTGAGTGATGGGAAGTTCGGATCATTTTACGGACTCGGACCTTTGAGTCTCGTTCGGCAAAATGAATGAATCTTTTTTAGGCATTTCGTTCATTTAGCAAAATATAATTAAAATGTTAACATCATTTTAACACATCTACTACTTACGCAAACGCTGATCACACAACAGACAATACAAAACTGCTATAAGAAACAAAAAAGATTAATTCATTGTTTACCTGGTCTTCAGTCTATGATTAGCTCACCACCTCTTATTTGACAAGTCTTCGGGTTTGGGCTTAAGGGTCTGTCACGTGATGAACGATCTACTCGAAAAACCTGAAGACTCGATGGATGAACTAATCAATTATTTTTCCAGCTCAGACTGCATTGGTTAAGCGTATGGGGCTGTCACCTGATGAACGAACGACTCAAACCCGAAAACTCAAAAGGTGAACTAATCAATTCCAGTACAGAACATGGATGCTTGTGATGCGCAAACTGAACGAATCACTCACGAGACGACTCGTTCGGCCCGAGTCACATAAAGTTCGTTCAAATGAACGAATCGTTCAATAACGACCCAACACTACTCTGATGCATTGCAATGTCTGAACTGTCCTGATGCACAGCCGAGCTGAGTAGCGTCTGTCTTATTCGTCGTGCTGTATGGGATCGCGAATTTAAGTGCATTACACCATGTTCCGATCTCTCAAATGGACCATTGACATTCCTAATTGAGATTGTAGATAGAGTGTCAATGGTGTATCGTCATGAGCCGCAGGGTTTCATTTGGTTGTTGTTTTTTTTTACTGTCAAAGCCGTGTTCACTTCCATTGTAAGACTGACAGACTGCAACGGTTTGAGTTAAAAATCTTAATTTGTGTTCTACTGAAGAAACAAAGTCACTTACATCTTGGATGCCCTGGGGGTAAGCAGATAAACATCAAATTTTCATTTTTGGGTGAACTATCCCTTTAATTAAAATGTCTATCACATTATTTTTGTTAAATGCATTAGTGTTGTGTGTTTTTGTATGATGGTACTCTGTTGAAGAGCGTGACGCATATGTACTGTACGTGAAGCCTCCAGTGCTGTATATGTGACCTATTTTTTGCAAGTCTCAAATAACGCTTTAACGCTCTTACCTGACTCTGATCTGGCTTCTCTTCATCTGGCGGGCCATGTGTCTGGCTACTGGTGATACACTCACCTCCCTCTCCCACATTCTCACTGGGCTCTGATGATATCGAGTTGAGAGCTGCCGAATTGGCCATGGGCTCTGGGGAGGGAAAGCACATTGAAAATATACCTGCAATAGATACATGGAGAACATCTGACATGAAGAAAAAGATTCTGACCTTCACTGTCCTGGACAGGTGCTGGTGTTGAATCTGTAGGTGGTTCTCCGGACACTTCATTTGTTTGTTCTTGGGCTGGTTCTGGGTTTGGCTCTTGCTCTGGGTTCTGTGGCTCTTCTGGGATGGGTTTCTCTGTGTGCACTTCTTCACATTGGGCCTGGCAGAACTGCTCTTCCCATTCTCTCAGCTCCTGCTGGAACCAGCGGTTATCCTCCCGAACATAACGCCTCAGGATAGACGGGAGGGAGTCCATTCCTTTCAGAGCCTGCCCTGTCTCATCATCTGTGTCTTCTGTTCAGTGACATAACATTATTGTAGCAGATGGGTAAAGCATTACAAAAAGTTGCCTGATGATAGAATAATTCTCTTTATTACGAATAAATGACTGCAATGTTGCAATCTGCCATTTTGTCTGTCAAGCTTTAAAGCTTACTATACTGTTGGACGCAAATTCTGTAGTTAAAAGGTGTTTTTGAGCCACTTGTAATTGGAGTTTTGTTCGTTCCGCCTCTGAAATCAGTCAGTAATCTTGAAAAACGCAAGTGGAAACTTGTTGTTCTTTATGACATTGACCTTTGTTCATTTTAAATTTCCATGATGTTTTCTCTATTAAATAAAAAGATTGCATTCTCAGAAAATTGAGGATATTTATTTGCTTCAAAAATCTCAAGCTGTATACTAAATGCAAATGGGCTTCATCCAAGACAGTTGTTATCTTATGTGCGGAAATTTTCGAAAAACAGAAGCACGCTAAATGGACTCTGGTGTGAATCTCCAGTTTCAACAACTTATAAGTAATAACTAATGTGACATGCAGCCAAAGTAAACTTTATTTTAAGAAAAACACCTAAAAAATGTATATTAATGTCAATGTTTATGACATGTTGACTGTCCGACTTCTTGACATTTGTGTAGATTCCCCTTCTATTTTCACTCCTTTCCTGTCTTCTACTCCATAACAACCTAATACAAAATGCTTTCTGTTTTTTTTCTCCACAATGATAAACTGCAGTGCATTAGAAGTAATTGACTCCCCCCAAAAAAAGTAAACTTGCACCGTCATTTTGTTTGACAGACATGGATAGAATACCTACCTTGAACGGCGGTGGCAGTGGTTAAAAAACACTTTTTTATCGTATAACATTTACATAATGCATTAAATATCCACCCCTATGTCATATAAATATTCATAGTAATTTATTTTTACAGAAAATATTAGGAAAGCTAATCAAAATAAAAGGCATTAGGTAGCAAAAAGCATTAAGAGTATTTGATGTTCACATCTTGGCAGAGACTCTCATATTCCCCCAAAAATAATAAAGCATGCCAACAAAGCTATTAGCATTAATTTATAAAAAGAAATCAGAGCTAAAGCCAATGCCTTAAATCAAGTGTGTGATTTGCTTGGCTCCTTCAGCAAAATCGGAGTGCAGATGCGTAATCTGAGAAGCACAAGGGGAAAGTACCTGCTATGAGATATGGCAGCTTGTCACTGATGTACATGAGGCAGTATGCGCTGGCGTTGGTCATGCCACCGTATGAGTCTCGAACCAGCTCCTCCCAGGTTGACTCTGTCACCATTACATCGTTGTACTTCAGCCAGCGTTTATTAGCATGATCATAGATGTACGCCCAGTAATGGCCAGCGGAGGCCTGTCCTTCATGGACGAGCACAGCGTGCAGCCTATAGGACACCTGGAAGCATCAAATAAGAAATCAGGGTACACTGAGGTGTCATGCAAATTTCTTGAAAGGGCTCAATCAATATAAAAGTAGCAACGAGTGTTCAGGATATAGACTTTACCTGACACAGACTGTTATCTGAGTACATGCCCTCCAGGGCCTGGCTGACCTTGTCAATGCTGGCTTTCAGCTCTGCACACAGAGAGGGAACACAGATCAATATGCTACCCCTGAGTCCAGGATCCTGATACAGTCACAAACGCATCAGGATAACTGCTTGTGAATAACGATGGCCTTTAGAACAGAAAAATTCAAATGCACATTACAGCTCGGATCCAAAACCTAGTGAGCTGTCTCGCTGCCTACTGCCTACATAGACAGCTGTCTTCTGTGGCAACAAGAACTCTGTGTGCCAAACAAATAGCACTCAGCATGCAAAGTGCACAGAAGATCTGACTCACAATTGATTTCAATACAGGCGACAAAACATTATGAAAGCATAAATAAATATAGCACGTAGTTCTTAATTTTGGGTAAAATAGTTTTTTTAAAACATTTATATCATTACTTTTCAGTACTTAATGAATTTACAGTAAATTATTATTATTATTTTTTTCAATTATCTTGAACATCTTGAATTTATATTTTCACAGATTTGATTTTGCATTTGATGAAGAACTTTTAAACTGTTTAAAAAAGTATATTCTGTTATTAACTACGGTATGTGTGCAGTAGTAGGACTTCAAGGTATTTATTGGCTACTGTTTTATGAATACTGTAAATATTTGGCCATACTACATAAAAGTTTAGTGTCCGTATGAATTTTAATGTTTTTGAAAAAAGTCCCCAAAAAGACTATTTATTTGATCAAAAATATTGTAAAAACAGTATTATTTTTTTTTTTTTTCATTTTAAACTTGCTGTTTTCTATTTTAATATATATTGAAATGTAATTTATTCCTGTGATGGCAAAACTGAATTTTCATGAGCCATTACTCCAGTCTTCAGTGTCACTTGATCCTTCAGAAATCATTCTAATATGCTGATTTGTTGCTCAACAAACATTGATTATTCTTATTCATATTATTATCAATTTTGAAAACAGTTGTGCTGCTTTTTGTGGAAATTGTGATTTTTTTTGGATTCTTTGATCAATGAACAGCATTTATTTGGAATGGAAACATTTTTTAACATTATTAATGTCTTTTCTATCACTTTTGATCAATTTAATGTATCTTTGCTAATAAAAGCGTTCCTTTAAAAAAATACTTATTGACCCCAACTTTTTGAACGCTACACATTTTACATATTGCTTACTACATATGAGGCAAGTTGGCAAATTCATATTTGCATCTTTTAGGACAGTTTTTGCATCTAGAGTGTGCCTATGATTCCTTAAAATGCTGTCTAAAGCTCACCAGGTTTTGAAGCAGAGTGTGTGTGCTCACTAAAAAACACTGATTCAAACTTGTAGAAAAACAACATTCACTCAGTGAAGGATCTACCGTTTACGGTGTTCTCAACTTCTGCTCTCCAGCGCTGTAAGCAGCTCCTGACGAAGTACAGCTCCTCCTCGGTCACACTGTGGGGGGCTGGTTGCAGTGGCACCTCCATGGGGGCTCTGCACTGAGTAAAAGGCTTGTGAATGGGAGTTTTCTGTGTAGCTGTCTGCGGGCAGCCCGAACCATCTGATGAGCCAGCATCATCTGGTTCTGTTTGACTACAGCAAGAAATTCAACATTTAGAGGGGGACAAACACGGAAGAGAAAACAAACAATAGGCACAATTTGTCACAGCTGATGAATAAGAATGCAGGAAAATGGGTCTTGCCTGCTGTCACCTGAGCTGGGTTCTGTGTGTATGGGAGGGTTAGTGGGTACTGAGGCTGGAGACACATTTGTGGGTTTCGTAGTGGCAAACTCCACCACATACTGCAACATGTCTGCCAGGGGGAATTTGGTTGGCCCTGAGCCATAGTTTTTATATCTTTAAAAAAGAAAGTCATATTTTTTATATTTAAAATTGAAAAAAACCCCACCAATTTTAAAAGATTACTTGACCAGGATTTAGTCTCTGTTTGGCTTTTAAACGTACCCCTCAAGTTTCTGCTGTAGAACTGTTAACTGGTCCTTGAGTCTCTTGACATCTCCTCTCCTACCATGGGTCTGATCAACATTTTTGTGAAGATATCTGCTCACAAAAACGTTAATTGCCATTTACCATTGCTTTTTATGCTTTTAAGAAACAAAATAGACAAATAATAAATAAGTCAACTAATAAATTAATATATAAGTAATATATACTTATGTAAATAAAAGATAAATAAATTACATCTTTTATAATATATTTATTTTCTACAAAATAATACTACATAGTAAATAAATAGATAAATACTACATCGACAAACAATAAGATCTCGTCAATTATAAAACACTTCTGATCATATATAAATATCTTTTCAATTATGAATAAATCTATAAATAGACAAATAAATCTACAACAAGAAATAAAAAAAAATCTGTAGTAATGGACATTTCTCACCTGTCCCTAGATCACTTGGGGAAACTCCAGTTTTTTGTGTATTTTTTCTGGTCGCCCTAAAGACTGATTGAACTCAAATCTGGATAGCTCAAAGGTCAACACTGGAGGCAGCTTAGAGAACCACCTCTGCAACATGAACACCCACATACTTTTAATTATTTAAAAATGAATATAAAAAAACATTGCATGTTTCACAATAATTCCTTATTCTTCTGTTTTCAAATATAAACTTGATATGTTTGAATCTTCCTTAGCACAAACAGTAGAGCACGGTTCTAGCAACACTAAGGCCATGGGTTAGATTCCCAAGGCAAGAAAAACTAATACATTGTCTACCTTGAATGCAGTCTATTTGGATAAAAGTGTCTGTCAAATGCATAAATGTTAAAGGGGTCATATGATGTTGCTAAAAAGAACATTATTTTATGTATTTGGTGTAATGAATATGTTTTATTGGTGACGCTTAAAACCTACATTATTTTCCACGTAATGTACATTATTGTTTCTCTATGCGCCGCCTTTCTGAAACGTGCTGATTTTTACAAAGCTCATCGGTCCTAAAAGCGAGGTGTGCTCTGATTGGCCAGCTATCCAGTGCGTTGTGATTGGCCGAATACCTCAAGCGTGAGACGGAAATGTTACACCCCTACCATATTGTGATGATGCCCTGTCAGGCCGGAGCGATGATTCAAAAACATGAAAACCCATTATAAACGAGGCATTCATTGCATCCAGTGAGGACATAATTACGGATTATAATGACTTATACTGTCTTTTTACATGTTGCGTTGCATCGCGCCGCGTAAACGTAAAAACATGTCTGCATTTGTGATCGAAGAAATGACAAACAACAAGCCCTACACTACACTGCCCAAAAAAACTCGCTTTAAATATAAAAAATAAAAAAATATAAAAACGTACTTACAGACTGTGAGTCAGATCTGCCGGCATTGTAGTCTACTCTACCAGATCAGGAAACAGTCCTCCATAAAAAATGTGCTGCACACATCTGGATATTTGGGTTTGAACTGTTCTGGAACAGTGTTTTAAATACCACTTAACCACTGATTTCTAGTCATGTCCATTTTTGGAAGGCCAAACAAAGTCGTTTTGCTTTCACAACGAAACAAAGCGTCACACACGGCGGTCTAGAGTGAGGAATGGCCGGAGGGCTTAAGTGAGCAGAGGCCGGGGGCTAGAGTGAGGAATGGCCGGAGGGCTTGAGTGAGCAGAGGCGGCGGGCTTGAGCACGGCGCGGCCGGCGGATTCGACGAAGGAATCGGCGGGCTTGTGGCAACCACATGTGCCGACCCCGGGCTGGACTCCGCTTCGTCCATGGTGAAAGCCGATCCGGCAATCCACAGCAAAAAGTTGTTGTATTTCCTCAGCGACCAGCACGGATCAGCTCCAGGCATGACGAAGCAGATATCGTCCTCTTGTTCCCCAAACAAAGTAGTTTCGCTTTCACAACGAGAAACAGTGCCTTCACGACATGGCGGAGGCGGCAGCAATAATACTGCAGCGATAATAAAAGATACGCCTTCTTTCTTTGCATGAACATTTGGGCTGCGTTATGCAAATCTTCCCATATCGTGACGTAGACATGTTGGGGTGTGTTTAAACGAGGCGTTTTAGGGGGTCGTGGATGAGTCTTAACTTTTATAAAATATATCTCTTTGGATTTGAGACTTTAGTCTTTGCAACTTAACAGATCTTCTTTATGCACCAAGAGCTTGTAACACTCCAAAGAGAAAGGAAAAATTGAATCGCATCATATGACCCCTGTATGCAATGTAAACATCAGATAAATTGTCAGGAGTCTATAATTATACGTTACAGTAGAACAAACTCACCTCCTTACAAAAGACATTGTCTGATCTGAATGAAGCGACTCAATCTCTCCTTCAACCATGGCACCCTCCAAACATTCATCTAAATTATTGAAGCCATTCACTTGGAGAGGGTATTGTCCAAATTGCTCAATGTTGGACACAATCTTTCCTGCACACAATTACACAACTGTCATCAAGGACTGTGATAAACAGAATAATTACAGAAGAAATATCATTCTCTTACCTTCATGAAGTCTCTCAGCCACAAATGTGCCATAAAACAGCTGGACCATGGGGTTGTTTTGTTTATCCTCTGGGTTACTGAAAATAATAGCTGCCATGTTTTATTTTGGGGGACAAAAAAAATTTCTGGCAAGTACATTAGCAACCAAATATACCATAGGGTAATTATTCATGATTCTTTAACAAATGCTACACTCATTAGCATTTATTAATTAACCCTCCACAGCAAGATGGTGCCTTGGGGTAACAAACACATTTTCTTAATGTTGCAAGCACATGATGCATATAAGATGGCAATAAAATGATTTTAAATAAGCTTTGTCTTAGTCACACTATTTTTTAAATACATTTCAAAATAATTTTCTGTCATGATGCAACCTGTGGTGGATTTGTGCTCTGGAGATCTACCCTCAAAAAAAGGATCTTTTTGAAATGTTCCACCCATCAAAAATATGAATCACATTTCTTAGCAGGCCTAAGTAAAGTTAATTTTAAAACAATTTATGAAGAATTGCTTCAATGTGTTTCTTGCCTTTATGAAACTGTGGAATGGATTAAGGATGCAGTGAAAAAGACACTAGAAAATATTGCACTTATTAAATGTTGTTATATTATATTATATTTTATACAACTTTAATGATAGAAACATTTTTTAGGGCCATATTTGTAAGAAACCTGAGTCATTTAACATTTAAACACTGCTTTCATAATCCGAGTAAAAAACAAAAAATCTTTGAAGCATCAAAATTAAGTCATGCTCACCTCATCAAAGACTATTATTATTTATAATTTATAAACTTACTTTCCATTAGCAGCCAGCTGGAATGCATCCTCTAGCCAGTCAAGCAACTTGTGTGTGAATTCACTGACATCCTAGAATAAGCAAGCTTAAAATAAACACTGTTCTCCAAGAATACAACACAGTGTCTGGTTAGAAGAAGCTCTAATGTAGATTTATAAAGTGCTGTGAATGGCAAACATTTCAAGATACCTTTTATTAGCCCGTCATTTGCAACTGCTTCATTTTAAAATTAGCCCCCAACAGAACAGCTGTGAATCATATTACTCAAATGATGTACCTGTTGTGCTTCACTGGTTCTAAATGCATCCCTGAGAAGCTCGACTGCTGCAGAGGGGTCTACAAACCTACGGTTTGAGCCCACCATCAGAGCAAACAGGCAACGCAACTCCTGCATGAAGGCAATGTTTCTTTTCTCCTGCAACAGAAATCTTGTCAGTGCAAAGTGGAATCATTAACATATTCATGTAGATCTACTTGTGAAGCTGAGCAATATTGGCATCAAGTATTTAAAGGTATAGTTCACCAAAAAAATTTAATTCTGACTATCTAATATATATTATAGATATGGACACTTTTTAACCACACTTTATACACACCAAGACTAAATGAACTCAGCCCCGTCGCAGTGGCCACGACATCTCACTCACTGTAACTGCTCTCTTGTCATTGTCTCCAGCACACGCTCCACTGTAGTTAACAGGCAATTAACTTGAGGCCACCAGTCTACTGAAGCCCGGCATAGATGGCACAGATGACTAAACCAAGAGAAATTGTCGTTTTTTTTAGTCCATTTGCCCTCTTCTAGCATGCCGTGATAGGTGGCCATGAACAAATTATAGTTCCCACTCTTTACCCGTGTTTATTGCCGGCGCAACGATGCTTGTGTGCCTTCCCCTTGTTCGTTCTGATGCAATTGTTTTGTCAACATCTTTTGATGTCACGGTGCATTTTGTTTCGAATTTACCCCTTCAGTGTACTGATTAGTGTTCTGGTTTGTAGACAAGCTTTTACCAGACTAAAATTTTCGCTTAATAGTTTCGCTGTTCTCATATGTTGTTAAGTGATACTAAATCAACAATTGACAAAAAAGCTGAACAAGAAGAAACAATGTGTGTAAATATTGTTGCTGGCATCCTAGGAATCACAGACCCCTTAATTATACTGGAACACTGATACCACATGCTACACGAGATTTGCAATAGAAGGAGAACAATCGACCAACAATATACTGCTCAAGTTGGTCAAAATCACACATGTTTAGCCATGCACCAAAATGATAAAACAATCATTCCTACCGTTACATATGCCAAAAAAGGGTTCTTCTCAAAACCCACTAACAAGGCTGCTTCTCAAAAAACTACTTTTGGGTTGATAAGATCTTTGTACAATGTTTCTGAAAGTAAACTCTTATGCTCACCAATTTACCAAAAATACAGGTAAAACGTTACTTGCGTTGAATACTATTCGAAAACTGAACTAACTTTCTCATTTTACGTATACAGTTACAACTATAGCGCCATACTTTCTCACGATGGAAAAACAAAAAAAAAAAACGAATCAGCGCAACAAAACCCAAAGCGAATTCATCTCGGTCATCACCTATCCCTTCCACGCAAGCTCTTGTATGTCTAGCATTTGCTGATTTGGTGCTCAAGTAACATTTCTTATTATCAGTGTTGAAACATTTGTGCTGCTTAATATTTTGGTGGAAAATTAGTATTCATGCTGGGACTGTTTTCATATGACATCATTAATCTGCATTATTTATAAAGTGCTGTGAATGGCAAACAAAAGATTGTTTGTTACATATCTATAAGCCATAAACTCACGACATGAGTTCATGCCTCTCTTTATCATCAAAACAATGCTCTATTTAATTAGCTCAGACATCAATGAAGACTTATATTTCAACAGACATCTGAGAAGCCTCGCTAAATTCAGTCTGAAATGGATATAATAAAATTACAGCTCTGAGAAGCTACTGCAGTAAGGGAAAAAAAATAAAAAACAGATGCTAAACCTGACTTGATCTATTCTCCAGTCATTAGCAACACCACTTATTTAATTTACACAGTATGGCCAGATCATATAGTAACAGGTTAGAAGAGCGAGCACTTACTGCAGTCCTTTTGTTTGTAACGAATCTGTTAAAGTATTCTATAAAATTAAAAAGTCTAGCACTCACAATTACCTTTCACAACACAATTTTCATAAGCCATATAAAACTCATCCGAAAAAGTGAAGCTTACCAAAATGCACAAACAAGCATAATTATTCAATTTTACTGATAATATTGAGTATTCATCATCTCAAAGCAAAATTTGTCATTAACACTCCACACACCTGAATGACAGCACTGAACCAGCAGGTATTCCCCACATTACGGATGCCCACGGGACAGTCCTCCTGTCGGATCCAGTCAGCAGGGCTGCAGCTCTCTCCAGACCCCTCACACCTCTTTCTTTTCATGCGGGCCGCATTCTCTTCTGCACTAACCTCAAGAGCCCTAGAGTAAAAACAGGAGTAGGTAAGACAGTAAAGACCAGAGTCTGATAGTTACTGCTGTCCATGCTTTCTAAATGCACACAAAACCACTGTAGCAGGGGAGAAGAGGGCAATTGTAACACTCTAAATTGATTCATTCACACTCAAGTTAGAGTGATGACACTTGCTCAGCATATGGTTAATAAAATTCTCTCTCTTTCTGCCAAAGAAAAAGGTGTTAAAATAATTGAGAAATAAAGATTTTTTTTTCTTTAAATAATTTTGAGAAATGATGTTTGGGGGTGACAAAAAATTATCCTGTTTTGATGCCCTTGATAACCAGGTTGTTGTTTAAAAGTTAACATGATTTTGGAGGCAACTGTAACACTAAAATTTATTGTAACAGAACAGGTACTTTCAAAAACAAATAATTAACATTATTTCATCAAAGCATCAAGCTGAGGAATGTTTTTGACTCGGCCGATCAGTATATTTTAGTAAAGAGAATTTAACGTATTTCAGATAATTAAAACATTATTTCTTACAGTTAAAAAAAAGTACTACAGAACAGCGAAAACCATTCATTAACATTACTAAATATTAAAGCAATAATATATTTTTTTAACTTGCGCTCTTATTTGAGACCCTTTTTCAACTATCACAGTTGCCCCCAACCAATGTTTCAATTATTATAGAAGTACTGTATTAGAAGTATTATAATATGATATAGTCATGCAATATAGTATATATATCATATATGATATAGTCAACAATAATAAAAGTTGATTATTTACAGTTACTTGTACCAAAAGTCGGTGACGTACACTACCATTCAAAAGTTTGGGGTGTTAAGATTTTTTATGTTTCTGAAAGAGGTCTCATTTATTTGCCATTTATTTAATCAAAAATATAGTGACAACATTAATATTCTGAAATATTATTACAATTATTTTCTATTTTAATATTTTTCACTACGTGATTTATTCCTGTGATGACAAAGCTGAATTTTCAGCAGCCATTAGTCCAGTCTTCAGTGTCACTTTCCTTCATGAGTTATGAAGGAAAGTGTAAAAAATTTTACAGTTGCCCCCTTTCTCCACTATACAGGTAATGAACCTGTGCAACTCTCTCTGCTCCGCTTCAGCCTGCTGTGACTCCTGAAGACTAAGCTCAATGGCGGTCTGCAGATCATCTTTAGCAGGACCTAAGAACAAGTCCAGTTACAAAAGAAGCATGAGCATAAAATAAACATCATGCCACTACAATCTGTCACACTGCTATATAAATAAATTAATCTTTAGAAAATGTGCTGACATGAAAGTCATTTGATATTAATAGTGTCATTTCAACCCACCGTTCTGTGTGTTGGAGGTGTTCCTCTCATTATTGGCTTTAGTTGGTTCTTCGGGCATGTCTTCTGGGGGCTGGGTGGTCAGTATCCCAATGGCATGGCTGATATCACCCTGACTAGCCTAGATAAAGAGTTTTCTCACAATTAGTCATCACTACTGAAATACGAAAGAACATGAGTTCAGGCAGTGTGTTTTGCTGTGTTTTAGTATGACATCTAGGTTACCCATCCCTTACTGCTGAACGTAAAAGAAACTTTCGCACATGGTATGATTTACATATTTACAAACATTTGTCGGGCTTATTTTCTATTAATAGCCATGTTAGTATCATTACATCTGCTGCTCGTGTTATAAACACATGGATAAGTGCTGCTGTACTAAACATACATTCAGGGCACTCTGGAGAACCTGCAGATCCTGAATGCCAGTAATCTCTCTGAGCTGGTTAAGCAGCATTTGGCTCTGAAAAAGACAAGCAAACATGCTGTTTTTTAATTTCTGTGGATCAAAAATTCAAATGCTTTGCCACAGGCATATTGAGAATACTTCTGTTTGTGATAACAAAGCAATTAACCACTCAATAACAGGATCCGTTCCAGAAAAAAAAGAGCAGATGTGAACTGATCAAAACAAGAATATGATATGAGACGCAGTTTGCACTTGGATTTATCACCCAGCATAACCGCATTTCTGACTCAGGTGTCAAATGAGCGTAGGCTGGAGGAGTCTATAGCTGGCCTGATCAACAGTTATGAAAGCCTTGGGCTTGAAAATGTCTACATCTTGTATTAAATACAGATTTGATTTTTTTTAGTACAGTATGCCTAAAAATAGGCTTTAGCATGTGGCATGTAAACATTTAAAAAAAAGTGTGGACTGTGGCCCAGATAATAGATGCAGGAGCTACAGAACTATATAAAGAAATCCTGACAGCAGGTGGGAATGTCAGCATGGCTGTGGAGGCAGCCAGACACCCTAGGCTGGAAGCAGAAGACATATATGGTGAGCTGGAGGCCTGTGAGCAACACTCAGAGCTCTATTTTGGGCCTTCGACACAGATAGCGCTTGTGTTTATCATAGACGAGCTTGAGTGACACAAGCAAACACAAGAAAATTCACTAATTCCTAGATTTCATTCAGAAGACAGCAGTAAATATTTAAACCCTTAATTTAGAAAAGGAAATTGAAGAGAAAATAGTTGAAGGGAAAGATGCTAATTTAAACATTTAAAACCCTTCAGAACAAAATCTCAGTCTGTACAAGATTCCTAATGGAGTTTTTATCATAATTTGAAAACAATCCTAATGGGACCAAATAATCACCTAAAAATCAAACAAGTGCAAACTGGATATTGGATACGGGATATTTTATTATAGGGTTGAATTTTGTGCAATGCTTGTCAGAACTTTTCAATGAGAATTTTTCAATGGATGGGTTCCAAATTAGGATAGAAATTCCAAAAGTATGTTTAAGATTTCATAAACATACTTTGTTAGATTAAACATTACAGGTTTGTCAGACCAGAATCAGTTTACAACATCTACTAACAGCCACTGCTGTGTGTCTAGATCTCATTAACACAAACCGTGTTACCATTTTTAATTTGAATACATTTTCTTTCAAATACAACACACTCACCGAGTTTTCAGACGTCTCCCCATGTTCAAAATCCTGTTCAACTCTCATGGCAATTACTTTTTTTATTTTTATATTTCTCCAGATTGCTTCGCCCCGACTCCAGAGTGTGACCTACTCCACACATGCCCCCTACACACACACACACACACACACACACGCACGCACGCACACACACACACGCACGCACGCACGCCGCGCGGGACTAGCGCTCACTCAGGCGCGCGCTGGGAATCGTCGTGCGCGAGCTTGGTAAACAGTCAAGAAACGTCCAAGGAAACGAGTCCTGTATATGAACTGACTAACCCTGAATCTATTAGTAATGATATCCTCAATTACACAGCGGTAATGTGGATAAAACTAAAATAAATGCCAATTTTGGATGCCGAAAATATAGGCAATGTAAACGATTTAATTTAGACCTCAAAAAAGGCACCGTGGTAAAATAGCATTTAGTCACTGCTAATAAAATGACAAAGCCGTTTATACATTTTAAAAGACATCCCACATTAATTTGGTAATTGCTATTTCTAAATTAATACGGGTTTTCATTCAGAAAGTGTATAGCCTAAAGCTTTCCTTCATTTTGTTTCATTTCGTTGAAGTGACTCGCACCGTGGCAAATATAGGCTACGATATTTTTGGCGGAAAATATTGTTACTTTAGTTAGGGTGTGTAAATAAACAATAATAAATATATAATACATGACCCCTCCAGCTCTTTAGGACCAATAACAAAAAGCAGGAATCATAGCCTAAGCTAACTGCAGTCTCACGGAATAGTCATGTGGCAATAGGTAGACTTTTAGAACACCTGTTGAAAATATAAGAAAAACCTGCTTAAACTTGAATCATAATACCATACACTATATCACACTGTATTTACTGTTTATTTGTAAAAGATTAATTGATTAAGAATGTCATTACCACAGTATTTTAAACACAATGGGTTTGTTAAAGTATGCACTCATTTGTTTTTTTCTATATCTCAATCAGAAAAGCAGCATTCTAAATTCCAGCTCAACATATAAATACGAAATAAATAAAATATACATTTTAGATGATTTTACTTATAATAAATTATTACATAATTATGATGATGTATGTTTCATAACCTATAATGCTCATATACTTTGCTTAGGGTCCATGAATTGAGCAGTCAGAGTACACATCATATTCACTAAACCCAGATCTTCTTACCATCATAATGGAAAATCAATTGGCTAGAGTGGTGAGCAAGTTGCCGCTGTGCATTTGTTGCAGTCATGTGTACAATGACTGTTGTGATGCTCCATAGCATTTGACTGGAATAAAACACACTTCGTGATAGGGTAACATTTTAAAAGCTTGGACAAAGGCGGTGCAAACTGATTTGAACACATTTACAGTTTTCTTCTTAATTGTCAGGATGAGTTCTGTCCTTTTGCTATCTTTGTTACTGTCAGGTAAGTCCAGTGCTTCTTCTTGTTTGTACTGCATCAATTATACAATCATTCAGTTATAGCTATTTGCATGAACATTTAACATTCAAAACAACCTTTTAAGGCTATTTAAAAAGCCATACTGTGAATTTTATACTGTAGTATGACTGAGACTGAATTCCATATGCTGGCAAACCGTACTTATATAATAATTCGAATTTAACCAAGTCCAGCAAGATCTGTACCGATTAACATTTCTGTACAGTTATTCCACAGGCTGAGTTAGTCCCAGAGAAACCAAAGAGATCTGCTCTGAACCAACTCACCAGGTTACTGCTTCGCAAATACAACTGTGGAGTTCGGCCTGTCCAGAACTGGACCAAACCAACTACCGTTTACATTGACCTTATAATCCAATCTGTCCTAGATGGGGTAAGAACATTTCAACATTTAAAGAGATTACTTGTACTTGCAATATTTCTTTATACACTCTAAAAAATGCTGGGTTGTTCAACCCAATGTTGGGTCAAATATGGACTAACCCAACTGTTGGGTTAAAAAGCTCATTTAAAAATATAACCAAAATTTAACCCAACAGTTGGGCTAGTCTATATTTGACCCAACGTTGGGTTGAAACAACCCAGCATTTTTTAGAGTGTACAATGAACAATTTTCATGCCAAGCTTTTTTATATGCAGTTAGAAGTTGTTAACTAAATAAATGTATTGTACAGTTGTTAAAGTGTGTTTCCATGTCAATAAAAGAAAGTAATTTTGTGCATGTCTTTTCACAGGATGGACAGACTCAGAAAGTGACCACCAGCATTTGGTATCGCCAAGCTGGTATCAATTAATGTGTCTAATTAGTGGTAACGATTCATAATTAAATACAGCAGCATAGTTGCATGCCTGACAATTTATTCAGATTAGTCTGTACTCTGTGGCTGTTTTGAAAAATGTTTTTTGCACTGTAACTTCTTGAAATCAAAGCTTCTGACTTTTACCTGAATATTTAATTCTGAATATTATCAATAGACCAGTATATACATTTTACACAATATATATGTGCCTACATAAACAGCATAAACAGAAGTATACCATGAATGAGCAGGTTTCATAAAACACATTTAATTTTATCTTTACGAGACCGATCCAGCAAAGAAACACATACCCAATAATCCGATTTTGAAAGGCATGGAATCTGATATTTGAGAGATCTGAATCTTTCTCATGGGTCCTGCTAGGTGGTAACAGTATCCCACATTACTCTAATGTCTCAGATATGGAACGATGAGTTTCTTGTTTGGGATCCTGAAGAGTTTGATGGAATCACTGAAATATCGCTGTCCTCGGATGCCATCTGGGTGCCTGATGTCATCATAAGTGAATTGTATGTACATGATAGATGTATCTCTCCAGTCCAAATCACAAGCTCCTTTTGTGTTCTGTAAATGAATTTTGTCGAGCTATACTTTCAGTGCATCATACGTCTTCCTATTTCCCCAGCGTCGATGTTGGCAAATCCCCAGTCATCCCATATGTTTATGTCAACTGCTCAGGAACAGTAAAAAAACTACAAACCCATCCAGGTGGTCTCAGCCTGTCACCTGGAGATGTATGCCTTTCCCTTTGACAAGCAGAACTGCACTCTGACCTTTCGCAGCTGGCTCCACTCAGGTAAATTGCTCACTCATACACAGCGTGTGCTTTTACTCCTTTGTAAACAAGCTGGCCTACGTATAATGAGAGTTGCTGTGATTACTGAGTGTTTTTTATCATCCCTGGTTAGAATCTTTTAAAAGCCAACATATTTTCACAATACTCTGCCAACATCAACACATAATTGTACAATAACACAATGAACTGCTGATGTGTTTCTCTGGCAGTGAATGAAGTGGATTTAGCTCAGTGGAGGCCTGCTGAGGAAATCGCCAATGACACAAGAGAATTCATGAATAACAGTGAATGGGAGCTGCTGTCTGTCCCTTTTCACTACTGGACACAGAATCTAGAGGATAGAGACTGCGCACAGATTCAGTTTAATGTGAGGATTAATACTGAACTTATTCAATAAGTACAAATGACATTCAGTGGCAGCTTTACATTTCAAGTTTTCAATTTCAGTTTTATCTGTTTAGTGCGTTTCACAAAGCACAATATTTCAAAGCAACTTTCAAGATATCCTTATGCTTTGCAGTCACATTTAGATTAGAGATGGGTGATAATATAGTTTACAGGGATGTGGGGATGCTGGACCCCACCGTCTTGGGTCACAAAATCAAATGTAATTTAATTTTAAATGATTTTCTATTATTTTCAAAAATATTTTCTATTATTTTCTATCATATTGTTGTTTATTTTTTAATTCAATTGAATTTTCTTTTCATTTTAAATTAAAAATAGTTTCAATATATTTATAATTTTTAATTTACTGACCACTGCCAAATTTGACTTGCATTTGGAGTTTGGCGAATGTCCATTTTGGACCCTAACTGAGACATTAGGCACGTAACAGTAGGCCAGACATGCTAGAGTATTGACGGTAGTCTGACATGTGTCACAACCCTTCTCCAACCTTTGCATGGCTGATAGTGGAGTCACACTAAAGCTAATAGATGAGGCTTAGCGGCAGACAACACACAGAAACGATGATGATAATGAGACTGTCTTTCTGGCATTTGATCAATGAGCATCGTGTTCGGTGGGAGGAATGGGCCAATAGCTCAAAGCTCATGGGCAATCCACCCTGTTCCACTAAAATGCGCACACCATTGAAAACAGCTGTGTACTTTGATTATCTTTGCTCTGCGGCTCATTGCCGAAGCCATTTAGGGATCCAAATTTGTGTTTTTACTCATTGGTCAAATGGGTGGGGAACATGTTTAAGTCCGTATGAAATTGCCCTTTGTTGTACTGTGAAAGCTTAAGCAGCCTTAAATAAGGAAAGTGAAATGGATGGTCCTGATCCAGATGAGGGGCAGTGAGAGGAAATAGCTCCGTGGCAGTGATGTTGATCAGGACACTCAAGAATCAAATCTGGGTTCTCAGGGGGAGCTGAGATGTGGGAAAACAATTTCAGTTCTAGAATGAGAAATTGGACTGATTTAGCAAATCCAGGAAATGGGGAGAAGGCTTAGGCTTGTTATGTAATTCCCCTTTAGACACAGCCATTTCAGACTGCTCCGTGAGCACATTTCTCTGAGGGCAAGTAATGGAATAAATATCACCCAGAGAGAGAGAGAGAGAGCGTTCAATTCCAGCCTTTCTGTCTCTCTCTGTAGGTGCTGATCCGCAGGCGCCCCCTGCTGTACGTGGTAAGTCTGCTCATCCCGAGCATCTTCTTCATGGTGGTGGATGTCACCAGCTTCTATCTGCCTCCGAACAGTGGCACTCGCATCACTTTCAAGACCAGCATTCTCCTGGGCTACACTGTAATCAGAGTCAATCTGATGGATGAAATCCCTGCTACCGCTATTAAAACACCCCTCATTGGTATAGTACAGCCAGAGCTCTTCCTAATTACAATGTTCACCTACAGCAACCTCACCTTACTAACAATAATGTCTGCTCTTTTTGCCACAGGGGCCTTCTTTGCTGTCTGCATGGCGCTGCTGGTGCGGAGTTTGGCATTGTCTATTTTTGTAGTGAAGCTTTTGCATTACAGTGAGAAAGAAGTCAAGGAGATGTCCATATCTGCCTGCTTATTAGACAAATACGGCTCAATGGATCAGAGCTTTATTGAGAGCGCTTTCACATCAATGAAGACACTGGATGATATGGAGCAGCCCGGGGGTAGGAAAGAAAAATATCCATTTATCATGGTACCTGTTTACAATCAGGTTCTATACTTTGAAATTAGTTAGGAACAATGTTTTTACAACATTCATTCATTTATATTATGGACAAACTTTGATCTGTAAATTATTGTTAATTTCAGGATATCATTAATTATTAAATGGCTCTCAGGAGTGCTTGATTCTGATTGATCAATTGCTGCATTCTGCGGTAAATCCATTGATTTCACAGGGGATTGCAAAATGTTCTGCTAAAGTGATGCTCTGTCATGCATTCAGTAAATTCTGAAGACATTTGACACAAACAGTGTAATCCAAATAGAAACGCAGCAGTAACTAAAGTATCACTAAGCATATATAGTGAACATGACTTTGTTTTCTTTTTCTCTGCTGCTGCACAATAGCAACCGTCAAAAGACACTTTTTGAACTTATAATGTTATACATAGAATTTGCACTTGATTTAAAACTTGACCCGCCTTTTTCCTTTATGATTCTCACCTCTAAATGGATATTGCACTCTCTAGTTGGTAGGCTACTTATTGTCGTTCAAGGATACTCTGTATATTGGACTGCTTGGCGCTCCTTTCGTGTCTCTCTTATCACACCATGAATTCGCTCTCTCTGTTGTTTCACACAAACGCACTTGTATACTTGCTTCCCCATTACTGACTGTAGTGAAAATTACCTCAGAGGATTTCAATATTATTATCACTGTATTATTGTGCATGTTGCACCTGTTATATCAAATTTACAGTAGTATAGATATAACTGTCACATACACATGCTTCTAAATGGCTTAAAGAACTAGTTCACCAAAACATGAACATTTGCTGAAAATTAACTCCCCATAGGCCATTCAAGATGTAGATGAGTTTGTTTCTTCATCTGAACAGATTTGGAGAAATTTAGCATTGCAGGACTTCACCAATGGATCCTCTATAGTGAATGGGTGCCGTCAGAATGAGAGTCCAAACAGCTGATAAAAACCACAATAAACCACAAGTAATCAACATGAGCTGCATGTTTATAATAAACAAATACATTTTTCATTCATCACATGCTTTCCAATTACAATTACAATTCCAGCAAAAAAGTTGTCTCGTGTGAATCAGGAAAGAACTTTGCGCAGACCAAGGACTGTTTACAAACAAAAACAGTTCTAAACAAATATGTCGGTGGATTTTGATGTGAGAAGACAACAAGGGATGGACTTTTTCACTGGAGGAAGCATTGGATAATGGGCTTGTATTTTGGCCAGAAGCGATGATTTAAAGTTGGAATGCCTTAATGTTGTGTGGATTACTTGTGGATTATTGTGATGTTTTTATCAGCTGTTTGGACTCTCATTCTGACGGCACCCATTCACTGCAGAAAATCTATTGGTGAGCAAGTGATGTAATGCTAAATTTCTCCAATCTGTTCTAATGAAGAAACAAACTAATCTACATCTACATGGCCTGAGGGTGAGTACATTTTCAGCAAATTTTAATTTCAAGGTGAACTATTCTTTTAATATTTGTGTCCTCTCTCTGATTCAGGCTACGGGTTTGATCTCTCTCCAAAGCCAGACCTGTTCTCCCTGACAGAAGTCTCAAACAATGACTCTCCACTGGAGAAGATCCTGCAGGAGGTGGTGTCTCTCAGACTGTACCTTCAGGAGGAGGACAATGAGGGCAGTTCACAGTCTTACTGGGTGGAACTGTGCCTGAAAGTGGACAAGCTCCTCTTCAGCGTGTACCTGCTACTTGTGTTCATCTATGTCATGACTCTGCTGCTGCTCTGGGGTGACTGGAGCTTTGCCTGAAAGTCTGATGGAGGTGGTATAGGGAAAAAGAGGTGTAATGAGAAAAGAAAGACAAAAACAGAGGTAGAGGGGATGGAGAAAGTTACAACAAAGTGACAGATTTTACAACTGCAGTTTCAGTTTTAAAGTTTAACTAAAGTATAATTAATTACATTTGATACCTACTATTAACATTAATTCAGATTATTTTCTGTAATGTAGCCCGTGATGATAAGGGTATCACAAAATTGAAACCCCCATTCATAAAAAGGGAGATCACTTTTAGTTAAACTATATTAAAGGTATATATATATATAAAAAAGGTTAACTCAAATGTAGAATCTTAAGATGGTTTGACTTTAACCTACATTATATATATGCACTTACATTTTACTATAACTTTGATTTTTTTATTGTGTAAAGGAGTCATTGCAAGCAACATTAAAATCATTTATACTGTTGATTATAAACATGCTCAAATAAATAGTGTTTTGCAAAATAATTTGTATTGTTTTGTGATTTTGTTCTGCTAAAACTTAAACATAAATTATATTATATTATATTATATATATATATATATAGTATATATATTGATATATATATATATTTACGTCCTGATATATAAACAGGTAATCAGGCTATTACAATGTTTTACTAGGTAATCAAAGTCCTCTTTTAACTAAATTAACTGGTTTTATTAAATTCAAACATGAAACATGATTTAATATGTCTGAATCAGTTTACTACATATGTTTACAAAAACAAAAGTAATTTTAAGGGCCAGATTAAAGAACATTCTTTGAAGAATCACATATAATGAGAATGACGTTTATATGCCCCTCATTGTACTGTAACATTATTATCCTGTATATTAAGCTCCAGTTTCCTTACCGAAAAATAAACCACAATCACCTTCACATCACTATCATTATAGTACATTTTCATTACATCGCTTCTCAGAGCTGCCAGGTCAGTCAGAAAAAAAAACACCTAATTCAATTCCTCATCAAAATTCTGATAATATTTTCCTGACGCAAATCTAATCACCTGCCTATTGCCGGGCTAATTAAGTCTCATCATGGCTGGGTGAAGTATTAGATCACAGTTTAATGTAGTAGTCTAAGTGCTCATGGAAACTGACTTGAACTTAGTGGTGAAATATGACCCATGAAATGTCAAAGGTAACTCTAATTCATACACCGTCCACTTCAGAGTTAGTGTGAGGGGAAAAACACAAGTATTACCAATTCAGAAAACATATTTATGTTGTTTATCCTGTTATATTTAAAATATTTAACAAATAAATACCCCATTGCCTCCATGCTCCATTTTTAACGTGAGAATTAGGCCTAATAAAAGATGCTGTTTACAAAATAATTGTACTGTACAATGTTTATAAGAAATAGTACTCTGTCTGTTAACTTTTCAAGAGTACACAATGCTTGTCATGCTTAAATAGTTCATTCTCTCCGTTGTGTCTCTTGGGACAAGCTGAACTGCTTTGGACCTGCCTAAGCTGTGGGATGATCATATAGAGGAGGGAGGATGGACTAAGTGCCGTAATGACAGAATGAGCGCTTTTGGAAAGCTCAGAGATAACTAATGGAGCTCAGGGTGCATCACTGGAGGGAAGCAGCCCCAGGCTAGAAGCCTGCGAGAAGAACCCAGAGCAACGCCAAACTGCTCAGCACAATGAAATGCTCAGCACTCTGGACAGCTCTCTGCGTTTGCATGTATGGGGCGGTGGTGACTTGCTCAGGTAAATTGTCTTATACTTCGTTTTTGACTTTGGTAAGAACAATTTTGCGTTTGAGCTTTCAAACAAACAAGTGCTGTACTTTCACATTAAATGACCTCAAGACTCAAGGGCTGTTTCTCAAAACCTAGCGAGCTGCCAATGTAGACAACATTTTTGGCCGTAACAGGTGCATTCTGATGCCACAAAATGCTGTCTTTGTAGACAGCTCTGCAGGTTTTGAATATATCAGTATATTGCCATGAATTAATATGCTTTCACATGTATCTGATAGCATAAACTTGAAATGCTGAATCTGAAGTTGAATGAAGTAAAAGTGGTAAGTGGCTATTCTTTTGTCTCGGTGTAGTGAAGAAGCTGAGCAATAACACTGGGCGTTTCGCCAATGCCACTCTGGTTCGACTAAATGAGTTTTTAAGTGCCGGATATAAGAAAGGAGTTCGACCAGTGCGCGACTGGAGACAGTCAACGACGGTGGCTATTGACCTAATGGTTTATGCGATTCTTAATGTGGTGGGTAGAGGTCTCAAAAGTCTATTAAATATGTAAACTAACTGTCTGTTGATTAAGACTTTTTTTGCATTTATTCTTTTGTACGTATTTCTGTGCCACACAGGATGAGAAGAACCAGGTCTTGACAACATATGTGTGGTACAGACAGGTATGTTGGTGGAAAATACTAGATCTATCTATCGACAGCATCAAAGCGAGTGACTGTGTTTAACGTACTACAACCGCAACACTACTTCTGAAAGTACACCACGACCAGTGATCCGATTCCCGAACGAATGAGTCTTATGAGCTGGGTCTTTA
The DNA here is from genome assembly GCA_018155175.1 of Sinocyclocheilus anophthalmus. Taxonomy (NCBI): domain Eukaryota; kingdom Metazoa; phylum Chordata; class Actinopteri; order Cypriniformes; family Cyprinidae; genus Sinocyclocheilus; species Sinocyclocheilus anophthalmus. The sequence continues at coordinate 65,560 of JADLZN010011441.1, forward strand.
GTGAATCAAGAACGTGCAGCGCGAACAATGCAGTCCGGTTGCCGAATGAATGACTTGTGAGCCAGTTTTTTTTTTTTAATCAAAAACGTACAGTACTTCTTTGAGGTGGGTGTTTTTGTGAATCAACAACTTGTAGCGCGAGCAGTGTACTTCGATTGACTTTTATGAGCAGATCATTTTTAGTGTATTACACAACGCGATGAGTGTTCCCGAACCCCTGCCAGATTATGCACACCCTCGTTGAAGTCGCTACCTGATTGCCTAATCCCAAACCAACCACTAATCCTAACCCGCCCCCGCAAATTAACCCTACACATACCCAATACTAGGGGTGCTAATCTGGCAGGGTGCAAATTTCGGCACTACACCGGTTCTTATATTCTGTATCAGCAAAAAATAGTGTAGTTTGAATGCAAAACCAATGACTATTTTCTTTAGTGAATCATAAATGTAAACAGCAAAGAGCGTCGTTTGATTTCCGAATGAATGACTCTCTAGAGCCGGCTTTAGTGGATCAAAAACATACAGCATGACCAGTGTAGTCCACTTCCTGAAGAAATTAGTTGTTCTTTACTTATGGCAAGCGTTTATTTAAATAAATCCAATTGTTACTCAGTCGTAATTCAGTTCTTACTAGTAACAATTGTGATTATAGAGCTCTCTAATTCAGTTCTTATTAGTAACAATTATGATTATAGAGCTCTCTAATTAAATTCTTACTAATAAGAATGTAAATTACGGAGGAACTCTCTAATTCACTTCTTACTAGTAAAAATTTCAATTAGCGAGCTTACAATTAAAGGTTTACTCGTTCATATGTTTCCATGACTTCCATAATTATAATTACAGGAGCAGAGCTCTACAATTGCATTCCGGACTAGTAACAATGGCAATTAGAAGAGCTCTCTACTTTATATTCTACAAGTTACAAATGCAACTATAAAGCTTTGATTTCAGTTTTACTAGGAAAAAACAATTAAAGATATGGCTAATTCAGAGCTCTGTAATGAATTAGAGAGCTCTCTAATTTAGGTCTTACTAGTAAAAATTGAATTAGAGAGCTCTGTAATTGGAATTCTTACTAGTAATAATTGATTTGGAGAGCTCTTTAACTGGCATGTTAATAGTAAGAACTGAATTAGAGAGTCTCTAACTGGCTGTTAACTAGTAAGGATTAATGAGAGCTCTCTAATTGTAATCCTTACAAGTAAGAATGGAATTATAGAGCTCCCTAATTAATTGTTACTAGTAAGAATGCAACTACAGAGCTCTCTAATTGGCATTGTTACTAGTAAGAATTTAATTGTAGAACTCTCTAATTGAATTGTTACTAGTAAAAATACAATTATACGAGTAACGCTTGGAATATTTTAAGCTAAAAGGGCTTGCCATACTTTACGTTTCCAATTTAAACAAGAACAGTTACTTGCTGTACTTAATTAAGGTTAATGAGACTTGATAGTTTTTACAGTGTGCATTTTTTGTACTTGACATTTCTCACACTTCAAAAGCAATGGACGGATGAGTTCCTTGTGTGGGATCCCGAAGAATTTGATGACGTTAAACAGATTTCCATTCTCACTGCCAACATCTGGGTTCCAGATATTCTTATCAATGAATTGTGAGTAGACTTGACATAATGAGATAGTTTAAACCTTAATTATAGAATTATTTTGAACTATTTCAGTAGGCTATGCTCTTCACAGCAGTAGCCTATCCTTTATTATCTTTAAAGAAGATTGCACCATTATGGATATTCACCAGATTTTTGTTGATTTGTTTTATCTAAACTTTTTTTTTTTTTTTTAGGAACACTTTTGCGCTGCCTCAACTCTCTCTGTCCTCTGCAGCGTGGATGTAGGAAAGTCTCCAGAGATACCTTACGTCTATGTAGGCCATACTGGGCTTGTTCGAAACTATAAGCCTATCCAAGTGGTGACCGCCTGCTCCCTCAACATCTACAACTTTCCTTATGATGTCCAAAAATGTAGCCTGACTTTCCAGAGCTGGCTGCACACAAGTAAGTACACACATTTCAGTAAGCGTGAAGAGAGATCATTCAGTGTCATCAGTGACAAAATGTACCTCCTACACACAGAATCCAAGTCTAAAAGGATTTGGAGAGATGTGATCTTAAATCATTTATGAAACTGAAGCATGATAGCTTATTAAAATACAGACAAGCAAAAAGTTATTTTTCCAAAACACATTTACAGCAGAAATAAGGATGCCAAGGACATTTAGCATTGCAGAAATGATCCAAGCACAAGAAAAAGAAACAACATACCTTTTCCTGAAAGCTGAATGAACTGACCTTTAACCTTATCTCATCCCGTAGCTAAAGACATCAACATCACACTAATGAGAACCCCCGAGGAAGTAATGAACGACAAGAGTGTGTTCATGAACCAGGGAGAATGGGAGCTGCTTCACGTCCTCTCCACATACAAAGAGTTCAGCATAGATAATGATGATTACTATGCCGAAATGAAGTTCCATGTGAGTAACATAATAATGCCAAATTAAGCCATGGCGCACACATTAGCGTTTGCAAATGAAAAATGTCAGGGATACACACAAAAAGCTTTTTGCAGTCAAGACTGACAGAAGTCTTACTGACTTTATTAAACATAATTGCATTAGCTTTGTATTATTGTTTAGAGGAGTGTTGTCTAACAGTGAGCTATAATCGCAACAATTTAACCAATTAAAAATTAGCTACAGTTCAATATGTATTAGCAGATAAATATACCAATATTACATCAACATCTACAGTTGATGAACAAAATGTGTTCCAACACTTCCAGGTCTTAAAACACATGAACAATTTACTCTACAAATTCATCAAAAAGTGACAGTAAAACTTCTATAATGTTTCAAATGATTTCTATTTAAAGTAAATGGTGTTCTATTTGAGCTCTCTATTCATCAGTTTCTATAAAAACAGTAAGCAGCATAACTGTTTTTCAACATTGATAATAAGAAATCCTAATATGCCAGATCAGCATATTAGAATGATTTCTGAAGGATCATGTAACACTGAAGACTGGAGTAAAGACTGAAAATGCAGCATTGTCATCACAGGAAAAATTACATTTTAAATAGTATTTAAGAGACCATTTTTGACCCCAAACGTTTGAATAGTAGTGCACCACTAAATGCACATGGTCCAAATGTCTGGTCACATTTCTTTTGGAAAGCAGTTTTAAATTAGTGCCCAAGTGAAATAAAAACAAAGTGAGAAAGATCAACATTATTGCAACGACGAAAGACATCGCTTTCATTTATCACCAGGTTGTGATCCGACGCAGACCTCTGTTCTATACAGTCAACCTCTTGTTGCCCAGTGTATTCCTGATGGTGATGGACATCGTTGGATTCTACCTGCCCCCAGACAGCGGAGAGAGAGTATCCTTCAAGATCACCCTGCTCTTGGGCTATTCCGTCTTTCTCATCATCGTCTCTGACACTCTACCAGCGACTGCCATAGGGACCCCTCTCATTGGTAATGAGGTCTTTCTGATTCATAGAACAAGACCTGATGCATTTAAAAAAAAATCACTCAATCATTCTTTATCTCCTGATCAAGGAAGCTTATTATTGTGTGTCAAAGGTGACGTGTAATTTAGTCTACTGCATCTAGACATTTTTAAATGTCCTTCGATAAAAAAGTTTTTGTTATTTGTAGAAGGTGGTGTGATCCAGTACAGTTTCCTCTCAGCTGGCTGCACTTCTGATGTTGCTCCTGCGCAGTCAGAAGGCAAAAAACGTTTCTTGAGTATTTCAACTGAAGTCAATCCACATGTCCATTGATTTTCAATATGGAACCGCAGCTGTGAGGAAGCTTGTGCGGAAATACACAGTGCTGATTAATTTGAGAGATAAGGAGAGCAGCCTAGATCACTACAGAGGTTTCGAGTTCAAATGCGATTGCAAAACTGCTTTCAAACACACTAAAGCCTACAGAGGGCATGCATTGTTATTTTTTGTTTTCTTAAAGATCTTGAGAGAAACAAGTTCTCAGTATATTGTATATATTAATTTATAGCAATATACTGATAGAACTCAACAAAACAAGTAAATACAGAATACAACAATACAGAAAAATAACAGTAATGCATGACCTCTGGGTAACTCAGCAATATTATCATGCTGAAACAGTTAGCATAAATATATACCGTTGGGTCTGAGACCACAATGAAAATCTGGCATTCAAAATCCAGTTTAAATCAGGGAATAAATGCTTTAGGATTTTGACACATTTACAACAGCGAAACATTTTGAACAAGAAAATAAATGTTTAATATTTAAAATTATACACTATTTCTAAGGCACTAATCAAATATGCACATTTGTGACAGATTACGTGACTATGTGTAGATGATCAGCATTTTCAGAATCAGAATTTCCTTCTATCTATTGTTAAAAACTATTAAATTAATTGGTCAGAGGTCTTTTGGACCACATTGTATATACAGTGGGTACGGAAAGTATTCAGACCCCCTTAAATTTTACTCTTTGTTATATTGCAGCAATTTGCTAAAATATGAAGTTAATTTTTTTTCTATAAATGTAACTCACCGCACCCCCTATTGACAGAAAACGGAAAATCACAGGGTCCCTGAGTATAAGACCCTTTGCTCAGTATTTAGTAGAAGCACCCTTTTGATCTAATACAGCCATGAGTCTTTTTGGCAAAGATGCAACAAGTTTTTCACACCTGGATTTGGGGATCCTCTGCCATTCCTCCTTGCAGATCCTCTCCAGTTCTGTCGGTTGGATGGTAAACGTTGGTGGACAACAATTTTTAGGTCTCTCCAGAGATGCCCAATTGGGTTTAAGTCAGGGCTCTGGCGGGGCCATTCAAGAACAGTCACAGAGTTTTGTGAAGCCACTCCTTCGTTATTTTGTCTGTGTGCTTAGGGTCATTGTCTTGTGGAAGGTAAACCTTCGGCCCAGTCTGAGGGTCCTGAGCACTCTGGAGAAGGTTTTGTCCAGGATATCCCTGTACTTGACCGCATTCACCTTTCCCTCGATTGCAACCAGTCCTCCTGTCCCTGCAGCTGAAAAACACCACCACAGCATGATGCTGCCACCACCATGCTTCCCTGTTCGGACTGTATTGGACAGGTGATGAGCAGAGCCTGGTTTTCTCCACCACATACCGCTTAGAATTAAGGCCAAAAAGTTATATTTTGGTCTCATCAGACCAGAGAATCTGATTTCTCACCATCTTGGAGTCTTCAGGTGTTTTTTAGCAAATCATGCGGGATTTCATGGTATTGCCACTGAGGAGGCAGGACTTCCGTCAGGACACTATGCCATAAAAGACCCGATGTGGAGGGCTGCAAGTGATGGTTGACTTTCTACAACTTTCTTCCATCTCCCGACTGCATCTCTGGAGCACAGCCGCAGTGATCTTTGTGTTCTTCTTTACCTCTCTCACCAAGGATCTTCTCCCCGATAGCTCAGTTTGGCCGGACGGCCATCTCTAGGAAGGGTTCTGGTTGTCCCAAACGTCTTCAATTTAAGGATTATGGAGGCCACTGTGCTCTAGGAACCTTAAGTGCAGCAGAAATTTTTTGGAACCTTGGCCAGATCTGTGCCTTGCCAAAATTCTGTCTCTGAGCTCTCCAGGCAGTTCCTTTGACCTCATGATTATCATTTGCTCTGACATGCACTGTGAGCTGTAAGGTCTTATATAGAAAGGTGTGTGGCTTTCCTAATCAAGTCCAAATCAGTATAATCAAACACAGCTGGAATCAAATGAAGGTGTAGAACCATCTAAAAGATGATCAGAAAAAATGGACAGCACCTGAGTTAAATATAATAGTGTCACAGCAAAGGGTCTGAATACATATGACCATGTGATATTTCAGTTTTTATTTTAATAAATCTGCAAAAATGTCAAAAAATCTGTGTTTTTCTGTCAATATGGGGTAATGTGTGTACATTAATGAGGAAAAAAAATTAACTGAAATGATGTTAGCAAATGGCTGCAATATAAAAAGAGTGAAAAAATTTAAGGGGGTCTGAATACTTTCCGTACCCACTGTATATTTATATTTCTCTGTCTTTAGTTACTGCTGTATAAAAGAAGGCCAGTTATTACACACCTTTCAAATGTTTGGGGTCAGCAAGATAAAAAAAAAGAAAAGAAATTAATACGTTTATTTAGTAAGGATGCATAAAATTGATCAAAAGAGACTTGTTCATAAAAAAAATGTTCCAAAACACTATTTCAAATAAATGCTGTTCTTTTGAACTTTCTATTCATGAAAAAAATATTAGGCAGAACAAAAATGTTTTACATGATATAATAGAATGTTTCTTGAGCACCAGATCAGCATATTAAAATTATTTCTTCGGATCAGTGGGGGCCACGGAAGACTGAGTTAATGGCTGTGCTACGGTACTGTATTTTACCATATTACCGTTTTGGCTATTTTTGTTTAAAAAAATGCAGCCTTGGTGACAGAGTTATCTTTCAAAAAATCTTACCAACCCCAAACTTTTGAACAGTGTAATACAATAGTTTTGAACACTGTATAACAGAAGACGATGTATGATTTTGATTTTTAATTCTTATAGACTTTCACTGCCAAGAATGACAGTGAGCACTGCAAATATCTGATACATTCTGTGTTTCTGCCCAGTAATAGTATGTTTTGCTCAGAAAGAGCACAAATGAGAGGAAACATTGGATGTAAGCGTATGTTATGTCTGTGTGTTTGAGTGTAGGCGTGTACTTTGTGGTATGCATGGCGCTGCTGGTCATCAGTCTGACCGAGTCTGTTTTGATCGTGAGGCTGGTACACAAGCAGGACCTGCAGTCTCGTGTGCCCCAGTGGGTCAAACATCTGGTGCTGGAGAAGGCCACGGTGCTGCTATGCATTCGCAACAAGAAGTTCTGCTCGATCCTCTCGCAGGGATCTGACCTGCCGCTCTACAAAGAAAACAACATGAACACAGGTAACTAACCCTTTGCCAATTCCCACCTTATACGTTACTGACCAATCCTACCTTAGCAGCTGTTGCCATCCACTACAACTTTGTGAGTTGATGAAATACTAATAATGAAATCAAATGTAAAATAAATAAAAAAAATATGGGTACACAAAGGAAATAAAACCGAAATCCTGCTGAAACCCTAGTGCCATGACCAAATTAAAGGCAGCAATTTAATTAATATGTAGTCTGTTACTGAAAAAGACAATTTACCATTTAATTTACAACAGTAAGATTTATATAGCTTGGAGTTAAAACAAGATATATACACTGAACAAAATTATAAATGCAACACTTTTGTTTTTGCCCCCATTTTTCATGAGCTGAACTCAAAGATCTAAGACTTTTTCTATGTACACAAAAGGCCTATTTCTCTCAAATATTGTTCACAAATCGGTCTAAATCTGTGTTAGTGAGCACTTCTCCTTTGCCGAGATAATCCATCCACCTCACAGGTGTGGCATATCAAGATGCTGATTAGACAGCATGATTATTGCACAGGTGTGCCTTAGGCTGGCCACAATAAAAGGCCACTCTAAAATGTGCAGTTTTACTGTATTGGGGGGTCCGGGGGGGTCCGAAAACCAGTCAGTATCTGGTGTGACCACCATTTGCCTCACGCAGTGCAACACATCTCCTTCGCATAGAGTTGATCAGGTTGTTGATTGTGGCCTGTGGGATGTTGGTCCACTCCTCTTCAATGGCTGTGCGAAGTTGCTGGATATTGGCAGGAACTGGAACACGCTGTCGTATACGCCGATCCAGAGCATCCCAAACATGCTCAATGGGTGATATGTCCGGTGAGTATGCTGGCCATGCAATAACTGGGATGTTTTCCAGGAATTGTGTACAGATCCTTGCCATACACGCTGTCTGCCATCTGCCCTGAACAGTGAAAACTGGGATTAATTTGTGAAGAGAACACCTCTCCAAAGTGCGAGACGCCATCGATTTTGAGCATTTGCCCACTCAAGTCGGTTATGATGACGAACTGCAGTCAGGTTGAGACCCAGTTGAGGACGACGAGCATGCAGATGAGCTTTCCTGAGATGTTTTCTGACAGTTTGTGCAGAAATTATTTGTTTATGCAAACCGATTGTTGCAGCTGTCCGGGTGGCTGGTCTCAGTCGATCTTGGAGGTGAAGATGCTGGATTTGGAGGTCCTGGGCTGGTGTGGTTACCCGTGGTCTGCGGTTGTGAGGCTGTTTGGATGTACTGCCAAATTCTCTGATATGCCTTTGGAGATGGCTTATGGTAGAGCAATGAACATTCAATTCACGGTCAAAAGCTCTGGTGGACATTCCTGCAGTCAGATGCCAATTGCACACTCCCTCAAAACCTGCGACATCTGTGACATTGTGCTGTGTGATAAAACACAATGCACATTTTAGAGTGGCCTTTTATTACTGAGGCACACCTGTGCAATAATCATGCTGTCTAATCAGCATCTTGATATGCCACACCTGTGAGGTCGATGAATTATCTCGGCAAAGGAGAAGTAACTAACTAATTTGATTTAGACAGATTTGTGAACAATATATTAGAGAGAAATAGGCCTTTTGTGTACATAGAAAAAGTCTTAGATCTTTGAGTTCAGCTCATGAAAAATGGGGGCAAAAACAAAAGTGTTGCGTTTATAATTTTGTTCAGTGTAGATATACTAATCATGTGACCATTACCATATCAGAGTCATGGGATGAACTTGCAAATGTGTCATTAAATTATTGAAATATTACCTTAAAACCTCAGGGGGTAAATATACTACAGGGATTGGCTGACAAAAAAAGTTTTGGAACCCCCTGCACTATATGATCAGACAAGGAATTCTCTTTTCATAATGCAAGTCCAGTGTGTTTGCATAATTTCTAAATTATCTTCACAGAAATGATTCAACAAATATCCATCCCTATAGGATGATCTGTAAAGCTTGACTTTGCAACAGTACCAAAGTGGGTGGAGCTTAGCAAATGTGCTGTAGGCGGTCAGTTTTCACAGATGAAACAAGCCCTGAAATTCACCTGTGATTCTTTAAGCGGTCCACTGTAACCATCACAGCTGCGAGGGATCCAGAGACCCCGGGAAAAACCTTGGTTTGGGGCTGTCCACGCGGGACAGCGGGTCTCCCGTCATGGACGGCATCCTGCGCGAGATCACCACCATCCGTCAGTTCCTGGAGAAGAAGGATGAGAGCAGGGAGATTGCTAAGGAGTGGCTGCAGGTGGGGTACGTGCTGGACGTCCTGCTGTTCCGCATCTACCTGCTCACCGTGTTGGCCTACAGCATCACTTTAGGCACACTGTGGTCCGTCTGGCAGAATGTCTGACCACAGATGTGGGTCACAGAAGGAAGGCACCAATTCTGTCTCACTGCTTAATGCAAATGCAGTGTTTGACGTAGTTTAAGTGCTGGTAATGTGATTGTTATCTCACAAGAGAATAACTTGAGCACCATAGAGGAGAAATGTGCTTTCAAATCAAGAGTGAATACTTGTAGACTGCTGTTCTTACCAGATGAAAGCCCTTCAAACTGGCGTCTCTGAAAAGCATACAACATACAAGTATGATTGTTATAATATCACAGTCTTCTCATATTCAGTACAACAGGGTGACTGCAAGTGTGATATTCCCTTTTTACAATAGTAAAAAAAAAAGATTAATTCACATTTTAGATACATTTTGGGAAGATATTTTGGTTCTTTTTTCTCTGCCGATGGAAATTGTTCCAAAAGGCTTAAAAGAAAAAGAAAGAAGCAGCAAACAGACAAACAAAGCTTTAAAACATATGAAATACATAACTCACTGTGAAAAAGCAAATCAAAACCTTCAGCAGTGTATTGTGCCCGAGTATTCCACTATTAAGAAAAAAAATCTTCCTGCCTTGATTAATATAATGACATAGAAGCCAGTTCAAAAGTCAGTAAGCTAATTTTTTTTAATTAGAACTTTTATTCAGCAAGGACACATTAAATTAATCAAAAGTGACAGTAAAATCATTTATAATGTTACAAAAGGTTTCTATTTTTTTCTCCCAGAAAGATTTCAGAAGGATCATGTGACACTGAAGACTGGAGTAATGGCTAAAAATGCAGCTTTGCCACCACAGCACTAAATTACATTTGAAAATAACAGTTCTTTTAAATGGTAATATTTCACAGTATTACTGTTTTTAATGTATTTTTGATCAAATAAATGAAGCATAAGACTCTTTTTAAAAGCATAAAAAAACATACTGAAACTTCTGAACGGTAGTGTACGCTAGACCATATTTACTTCAACCCTATTCGCGTATGTTGGAACCAAATAATTGAAGGTTTATGTGGTCATGGAAACAACAATTTATCCTTTAGGTACCAATTAATAGCCTTCATTCCATTTCATTTCTGTTATCCTGATAAACTCTGTAGTACTGCGAAAAATATGCAACCCTGTTGTTGGAATGAAAACATCTTGTAAAGTGTCTGTATTTATGTCCTGAGAAGATGTTTGACCGTGTCTCCATTGTGTTCCCTCTCTTCCAGCCTAAGGGCGGTTGAGTATTAGTCGTTGCCTGTGACACTAAATGAACTAATTGTAAAGATTTTCCCCTCACTGGGAATGCACTCAGCAGGCCTGGATAAATGCCATCGACACCCTACATAATTAAAGAAAAAAAAATCAGTTAGACAGTAAATGGGAGCATTGATCCCAATACAATCAATGCGGTTACATCTCTCCATCCTGCCAGCACACAACAGTCCTGAATTAGAGATATCAAACTTCATGTTTTATGAGGAACAACAGTTTGACGTGTCTTAGCAAATGCCTATCAAATCAATATTATCATAATTGTATTTCAACAACAACAACACAACCATTGACCCTGGACGTTTGCACTCAACTTTGACCAGCAGAGGGCTTCTAAGGCCATGTAATGTATTTAAGGAACTGCTGATGTTATGGACATCATTACATACTCCTGAGTTTCACTTGTATCTGTAATATTAAATACAGTCTGCATTTGGAGCACACACAATAGGATTCCAGTGCCAGAGGAATTTCATTATCAACAAAGAACGGAATGTTGGCCGGCTGAAGTTGGCTGTGTAATTCCTGAAAGCCATACGCAGTCATAACAAATGGCTTCAAGTGGCATTTGTAGGCTGTTACTTGTTTTGCAAATTCATCTGCTGGAGGTCATCCACCGGCTGTGGCTGGGCCCGCTCGCGCCCGCAGGCACGGCTTAGCTGGGAACACAATCGAAGGGATTTGAGAAGACCACGGCCACCATTCAGTCCTTCACTCCCATTAGATCTGTCCATTAGATCATATCTGGGTCAAAGAGCAACCAAAGATGGGACCCCCTGCTCGCCGCACAAAAGCTATTCATGCAGAGGAGGTCACGTGACCTTAGCCGAAAACTAGCGGTCTTGGGTGCTAGCAGCATCAGCGTCGCTCTGATGATTCTTTACTTCCTAAGGCCTTGCAAAGCAAATATACAAAATGAACCCTTCTGTTTTTTTCAGACGATCATTAAAAAAATCTGTTTCATCTTAAGAGATAGAACTAATTTAAAGACTCATTAGCACAGCACACTGAGGTAAGCATTGTGTGCTTTATATGAGGCACATTATTTCCAAAGATAGTTAGAAGGTGAAAAGAGATAGCAGCGTTTCATTAGCCAGTGCACTGTAAAGGTGCGGTCACATTTACTGTTGTTCGGCGAATTTTAGCGGGCAAAATCCATGCGAATTTCATTTGAAGGAGAAACGCTTCTATTTACATTTTGCAGCAGGTTCATTAGCGGTGAAATGTACTTTGTGAGTTGTGCTTTATATATCACTATGCTTGACAATGTAGACCTTTTGTAGCCCCGCCCCTTTTCAGCACATTGTCTTCTGGTCTGTATTTCCACAGACTGAAGGGTCGAACTAATTTCTGAATGATTTACTCGTTTTAAAATCTTCTGACATCAACGAACATTACAATGCACAACTAATAAGTAATGCTATATATATATATAGCTACCGCATAAACGGAAGTTCAAAGACAAAATTCTAAAGATGGCTGCGCACACTTGTTTCTCTGACCCATAAGGCACTCTATACAATGGAATGTGACCCTATCTACATTTACTGTTGCTCTGCAAAATTTTGTGTGCTAAACCTAGTCATTTCAATAGGAATCTGTGATTGGGAGTTGGGACTTGACTTCTGTGGCAGCGACACGTATCAAATCTATCAATATTTCGCTTCGGTTTTGTTAACGTGTTCAGAGAAAACCAAAACCAACTAACAGTGCGCTAATGACGTCTAGTGATGGAAAAACGTTGTATTATATTGTATACAGCTCCTTGTGATATCTGTTGAATTGGTGTTATATGTGGAATCATACATGAATAAAATCGTATGAATCGTACTTTGTCATCACAAAACGTGCTTGTTTTCAGTTCTATCTGACAATTGTTGAATATGAATAAACAGGCAAATGGCACTCATAAGATGGCAGCAGTTAGGCTGAGCTTTTGCTGTGTGTCTAGCCTAACACTGGCAGATGTTTACAATAATTCAACAGGATCATAACTCAGACACACACACAGAGTGTTAGACAGATACAATACCAGAAGGAGCATTAGCATAGCAGCAAATTGCCATTATTTGCTAAGATGTTTCTTGGTATTAACACAGAGCTCTATGTAACGAACACAGGCAGACTCTCTAAAGCACTGAGGTTTGTATTCTCAGCTTGTCTCCCCCCAGAATATGAGAGAAGCAGAGACTGCTTTTGTTTCAGTCTATTTCCCTCCGAATAGTAATGAGAGCAGGCAGTGAAGGCACAGAACCTGTCCTCTTACCTGTGTGTGTAACTCCACTTTGCTATCTTAAGGATTCACTGGATAATGTATTCGCATCAAGTTCAGTCTCGCTGTCTTGTTTTGCCCCCCTACTCTCTTATACTGTAATATTAAACTTGGTAGCTATTATCTCAGCTGCAGGTGGTGCTAACTGCATTATGTTTACAATGCCATTAACGGTTATTTAGTAGGTTTTCCTACTCACATTATTTTTTTATAAAGATATGTTTGAATAAGACTAATTAATTAGTAATGGTTAATGAAACCCTCACACCCTGGTTTACAGACTCTAATGAACAACAGCAACTAAGCATAATGAAGAACAGCAAATCACATGTATTAGTGAATTGAGGCAAAGCTCTGATATATTTACAAAGATAAATTTTAGGTGATTTAAAGTGACTTAAATCATCATTTACTCCCTCATCTAGTTACCAATCTATACCAATGTTCACACTTCTCTCTTCTGTGCAGAAGTGGATGGTTACCAGGAGCTTGCGTACTTCAAAAAGAGCATCATAAAACATTCTATTTCTACTTTGAGAACAAACTAAAATGTATGTTTATACGCAGTCTTGTTTTTACAGTAGTGGTCACCATTCACATTCTTTTGACAGAAAAGGGCAGCTAGAACATTCTGCATTACATCTCCTTTTGTGTTCCATAATACAGGTTTGGAACTTCATGAGGGTGAGTAAATGACAAACTATTTGTTGTATAAAGGATCATTAACTCCTATGAGCTGAACACATGAAAAAGCCAGACAAACTTAAGTCCATTTTTATTTATTTTTTTCTAACTGCAGATTTAAGGAATACAACTGAACATTGTTATTTTGAGACTCATAAATAATAATAATAAAAAAAAAATACTAAAAAAAACACACTACAAAAACAATCTACTGTTAGTAGGATGTAAAAAATTTATTTCACTATTAAAGGCACAAAATTTACTTAGGTGACAACACTGAGAAGAAAACCTGCAGCATTCAGTCTCTTTAAATTCTTTATTTTTTTCACACTCCATCAGAGAACACTGAAATGTTACAAAGAGATGTGTCTGATCCTACACCGAAAGAAAGACTACATCAGATAACTGATGCCAATATCTGTAGCACGACATCCAGAAAGTAGTGCTACAAAAAATAGCATGTTGCTGGAAAATACAAAGGACCGTTGCAAAGCTCTAATGCAAATTAAAATTTGTACAATTGACAACAAACAGGAAAAAAAAATTGGGCACCTTCTAAGATTAGGCTAAGATTAGGTGCTGAGGTAGACATAACTATAACAATTCAAATAATAATAATAATAGAACAACCAAAAATAAAAAGCCCAGAAACAAAACACTATATTCTTAAAGAGCAACAGGACTGGCACTTGTGCTGTCACAAGGGAGGAAAAAAATACAGACAAGCCAGGAAAGGAGAGGGGGATCCAGTAGAGACAGGGGGAAGAGAGAAACTGCTTTGTTACATAAAAAGCTTTGTTATGCTTGGTCCGACAGGGCAATTGGTCCTCAGTGCTAATATAAAAAAAGACAACGTCTTGGTGCTTTGTTACTCAAACAGTTTAGTTTTGACCTCAATGGCACATGCATGGCAACACAGCATGAAATGGCTACTCTTTCTAGAACACCACACTGGAACACAGTGAGCCAACTCCAGGGATGCAATGATGACGCATGGCTTACCGGTTCTTTAACATAAGTACTTTAAACAACAAATAAACATGTCTAGTAGGGGCAGAACAAATGCTTCAACAACCTGCTGAATGTTAAAGGGACATTGTTGAAAGATTTAATCAGCAAACCTGTTGCTGAGGCAAAAAAAGAACAAGGAAATGAAAGCAAGTTTGATTCTCAAACATTATCCCCCCCCAAAGTAGGATATTCATTGTGAAAAAACACACATATTCCGTTCCGAGGAATGTTTGGCTTGTCTTTTTTCAAACTGTGTATAAAACACTACAATACTGATCGGTCGTCAGTGGAACCACTGAAAATAGACCAAATGATCATTATTAAAACTACAACAAAAATAGTCTCAGGTGAATCGATCTGAGATCATCATGGCATCCCTGGAGCCCTGAAGACACCAATACTTTTCTTGAAAATACAGAAACTAAGCAGATATATGTGGACAATTTGTTGAACAATTTCATTTAGGCACAAAGATATTACAGAAACATCAGAAGAACATTGAGGGAAGAACTATATCAATGCCAATATTTTTTAATCATGGTGAGAGAAAAGTGGCATAGAACATGACTTTCAGATTAGTGCATTCGACACGCACACACACACGCACACGCACACGCACACACACACACACACACACACGCACACACACACAGACAAACGCACACACACGCACACACACACACAATGTGAAAACACTCAAAGCAAAGTACAAGATCAAAAAGTTACACTAACATGTGACTTAATATCTCGTATTGTTGCCACATATTGCAAAACTCTGTTTTACCCAGTCGACATGATCCATTTACAGAACAAAATATATATTTCTGCCTTTTTTTTTTTCTCATGGAGCTACTAGTTTTTAAATTCTCACAGGAGGCAAATATGCCCAAACTCACAGTGTTTTCCAGAAAGCAACGGCAAGACAAACGACAGTTACGTTTCATTTAACGCGTCTTCCCATCCCTTCTTTTTTTTTAGTCACTTCAAGTAAAAAACAAAACGTTGGCAACATTGATTGTTTTGAGATATTGTGTGCAATGTAATTGATCATTGGCATCACATATTGTTTTGTTTATTTTCACAAAGGAGAATGTGGCTGATTTAGTCCTTCACCTGCAATGTATTGACATCCAGAAAGCAACATTTACCACTATAGGATCACGCACTGTCCAACATTACCGAAGAGGAGCAAGGCAAACGATTCAAACGAGAGATTAATGATATAAAAAAAGAACTACAAAGTTTTGCCCCGCTGCAACCTCAACAAATGGAAAAAAGGGTCTGACACTTAATACAAAAATATCACAATTTTATATATCAAATGGCCTCTGTTGGCTCTTGCTCAGGACTACACTCATACAAAGAAACATGTCAACTGACAGGATTTTAGTTTTTTTTTTCTTCCTTTCATCTTTGATTACCACTTGCAGTCCCAATTGTCCAACGCACAATGCACTACTGCATATGACCTGTTCTTAGTGGCTCACGCTCTGTGAACCTTCTTTTTTCACATTACAAAACTACAATTCTATTCACATATTTTCAAGTTTAACATTGTTTTTTTTTTCAGACTTTAAAGTACTACACTTCACTTGTTCCATACGCACCTCCCAGATCAACTCCGACCCCGAACTTAAGGCTTCAGAAATCTCTTTTCTGCTCTTAAGGTAACATTTACAGGGGTGGGGGGACTGATATCCCTAAGTTATGTTTATTATTTTTTTAACCCACTTTTCCTATAAGCAAATCTTACCCTTTCATATTCGTCGCTTCCGACATACAATACTTGAAAGCGTGAGATGAAGTTGAAATAATGCAAAACACAACAATGTGCTTTCGCAAACGAAACACAACACAAAGAAACAAAACTTAGAGGTAGCTTACAAAAATGACCAAACCCACAAGCTCTTCAACAAGCAGGGTTAGTAAAACAAAACAAACTAAACAAAAACATAATACCAAGTTTGGTAAGATTAATGCAAAGAATAAAACTAAAGAAACGTTGAACGAAAGACAAATAATCTCTCTTCACCATGGCACTTAATCTTAAGTACTTAACAGCACGCGCCGCTTCAGAGCTCCCCTGCTTGAAAGACAAACGCAAAGCAAACAATCAAAAATATACAAAGAAACAAAGGAAAAAATAAAACACTAGCACACGAGGTCACAAAAAAACGAGGTAATTCAAGTACGATGTGCTGAAGTAAATCAAGGTATAATAGGAAACACAGACAAAGCAAAAGGAACCAAACCAAAAGATTTGATCTGCTCTGTTCATTCATCCCAGCGTTCCCGGCTGGACAAGCCAAGCCTCGTGGCCACCTACGAACACACTGATATGTGCGGACGAGCCCTGAACGTCACAGTGCCGCTCAGCCTGCAAGCCACTGACAAAAGCAGCTTTAGTCATCATTTTGGTCTCTAGAACAACAGCATAAACAGTTGATTAGATGTCTAGTGTGTAATGGATGTTCTGTATGCATTTCAAACGGTTAAGCGATTTTCAGAATTGATAAGTGAAGGAGGAGATAATGTGAACATGTACAGTGTGCGCATAATACAGCTTAAAATAAACTCGAAATGTGGCGCTTGAGTAATCAACATCAAACAAAAACTGTCGTCGTGAAGTCAGCTTGTAATGCGTGCTACGAAGCTATGATGAGAGAGAAAAAACGTGAAATGACGTTGATGAGCAGAGTACTGAGAGCTTAGCTGATTTGTACGCTGGTTAAACCAATAAGCCCTTAATGAATGTGAATCATATGGGAGGGATCTACACACCGACTGTCAGCCGGGCATCGTGAACATGTTTTGCAGGAAGCTTACATCCCAGTTTGCAGTAGCGACCCTGATGATCATGACGGTTCATATTAGCTGTGGAGTACCTGACTGGCACGTTACCGCTGATGGATCTAAGTGCTTCTTGCACCGACATCTCTGCTGCGATCGAACTGATCAGTCAGAGATAAACACTAGTTCACACTACTATTTTTGTACCAGAAGAGGGCATCCTTACGAAGAGAAGGGATCATTGCTGAAGTGTGTGTTGTTTGACTGATAAGACATATTTAAAGTTTGGGACGTAAGCTGACATGCAGAGAGAGGACTTCCCATATGATCCGTGCTGCGAACCGATATATGGCTATAACATGATGCTTTTTTTTCCCGTTTTGCGATACTGACGGGGTAAGATTTCTGCCTTTTTAGTTCCTGTCCATTCCCATTCTGCCTTGCCCAGCCCCTCCGACAAATCTGTCCATTTCCTGACTGTGTTTCCAGGCGCATTAACCCCTCGCCCTCCCGCTCCCCTCCATCCCCACCGTCTCCCTCCTTCAGACGTAGCAGAGGTACAGGTAAGTCTTCTCTATCCTCCAGTCCGGGGGGATGTCTTCAGGCTTGTGGCCCTTCATGTGCTTCTGCATGGCGGAGAGGCTGGGGCAGTATTCCAGGCAGATGGTGCACTGGTACGGTGAGGCTCCGTTGTGGGTACGCAGGTGTTTTATCATGGCCGAGTAGTCCCTGGAGCGCTGGTGGCAGAGCTTGCACTCAAACGGCTTCTCACCTGCATGGAGAACAGAAAATGTCAGGACTTTGCAAGACATGTCATGAGATTTTGTACACTGAATGGTGCTGTTGATATTTGTGAACACTAGGGATGTCACCATGGGCGACATTTGACTCTTGAGTCGGGGGGCAAGAAAAAAAAATATATATAAATGAAATAAATAAATACATTTTCAGATGCAAATTTTTTCGGATGCAAAACAATGCCCTACCATATCGCAACGCATCAAAGCAGTCAATACAACACAGTCAAGAATAACTTAAAGAGGTTGCCACCGTTTAGTAAACTGTGGACTAGCTTTGGCTCTTCCTGCCAACTTGAATGGTGATGCTTCCCGTTTGTCAGTTGATGGCCTTTCACATTTTTATCCAAAAATGTTCTCGCTGCTTTTCTAATGTTTACTGAAGTTTTCCGTGTCTTTTTCCCGTGTTACTTGAAATGTTTCCGTTTTGAATCGTTGTTACCAAAGGCGAGACGATCGTACCAAAAAACGATCAGTTGTGGGACTATATTCTGTCATAAATCGCATACCATTCATTGCTGAACTTTCTACCATCCTTTAAATTACTGGTTGATATGCCCCGATCTCAATAAAGTTTACACACACTTTTGGTCCGTGAATTAGATCTCGCTCGGGACGCACGCTGTCTGTGGAGGTTTGGCCAGGACCGGTTCCAGAATTAAATCAACATATTTTATGTTCCGTCCATTGCCAATCACTGCTATTTCGAGAGTGAATCCCGCATAAATATGCGAAAGTCATTCCCGAAACTTTGCAGGGTGTAGCCTATGTGTCCGAAAAATGAAAGCTTCATACAAATTCTGAATGGATTATACCCTAGACCTGTATCACTAAAAAGCGTCACTCATCTTCGTTCATCGCAATCTTACAAAGTTCCGTTATAATCAATGAAGCTCTCTAAACTGCACAATGAATCTCTTATTTACATCGCATCTGCACTTAGTCATGAGATGATTCACGAGCGTGCAAAACTGCACTTAAAAACTGCGGTGCTTTCAGCGGTGAGTGAATTCTGACAAAACGTTTCTGATTGGCCATTGCATTTAAGAAATCAACAGATATGTCTGTGATTGGTTACATTGCTCAACGCTGCAAAAACACGCTGAGGGTATTTAGCGCTTGGCTAAGCGCTCCAATTGCAGCGAGGTCGACATCAGGGATTCCATGATTAACAATTTGCCCCCCCCCCCCATGTCGCCCATGGATATCACCATTCTCAATATAATATTGAACCGTTCGGTACAACATCCACGGTTCAATACGCACTTGTGAATTGCGTTTTTTTGGTTTTGCTTTTAAATAATTTCTGTGTGCTTTTTATTTCTCTTAGAATTGGCGCTGTTTGTGTGCCTGTAAGTACACGTGCTGAGATGAGGAAACGCAATGCCTCCCTGCTTATAACGTGCATTTGAAAAAGCAACACACTCCAAACATGTTCCCTTGTAATGACTTGCAATGAGAGGCGTTTCTAAACATGCCGTCCAACAAAAGAGTACATGTTTTACTACAACATCAGTCAAGTGTTTGAAATAACTTCCTTTTCTGATCTATGGCGTAGCTTCAGAACGAAGCAGAAAATATATTCTGTACTGTAAGAAAGTCTATGTCGATTAGCAATGGATTATAAATATACGTAATAATTTTGAAAATACCTGAGATGGCTTGAAGAACACAAATAAACTATATTGCCACCGCTAGTGGGGGGGGGGGGGGGGGGGGGTTTATTGTCATACTTCATCATTCAAAACGTTTCTATCTCCTGGCGTCATGAGTTCTATTACTTCTGTGATGCATATGTGGAGTTTCTGCACGAGGGCGCCCTCCAGGATCCAGTATGAATGAAACAAACATTTCATGTGTTTATAGCACTCCATTATGGCCAATCCGTCCTATTTTGGGTAAAAAATAGGAAAAATACCTCTCTCAAAAGAAATTTTAAGGAGACGTATAATAATACACGTCCTTTCGCCATTGTACTGATGTTTACAGGAAGTTTTTGTTGTTTATTTGATTTAAAAATCTAATTTTAAATGGCAAAAAACACTCCGAACCGAACCAAATACTGTGGTAAAAAAACCGAGGTATGAATTGAACTGTGGGCTAACTGTATTGTTGCATCCCTAGTGAACACACAAGAACTAAAATTTTTTTCTAAGTTGAGATTTTAAGATTTACATGAAAGTATAAGGAAATGTGTTCTAGGGTTGAGTAACTTGAGTAACTGGTTACCATACCAATACATTTTTTTTTGCATTAATTAATTCAAATGTTTTGTGTGTGTGTGAAAAATTGAATTACAAATTATCAAATTATATATCCAATATGAGTTCATACATATTTAAAGAAATAAATTAAATAAATTAAATTGTGACAGTAAAGAGATTTACATTGTTACAAAATATATTTAAAAAAAAATGCTGTTAAAAAAATACTAATACTAACAATAATATAAAAAAAAGAAAGAAAAAAAAATCGTGAAAAACAGTTTCCACAAAAATATTAAGCTGTTTTTAAAAACGATGATGATAAAAAAATCTTTCTTGAGCATCAATCAGCAATGATTTCTAAAGGATCATGTGACACTGAAGACTGGAGTAATGGCTGCTGAAAATACCACTCTTTCATCACATGTAATTCAATTACCTTTAAATATAATAAATTTTTATTTTAAATAGTAAATGATATTTCACAATATTACTGTTTTCACTGTATTTTTGATAAAATAAATGTAAGCTTGATGAGCATAAGAGAAAAAACCCTAGGAATTATTTGGCAAATACTGGGAAAGTCGTCTATACAACTAGTTTTTCCTCTGTTGTCTCTTAACGGACAAATGTAAAATTTTGCAGCATAGTGTAACTAAAAAAACCCATCATGATGGAACATAAGTGTTGCATTTGTCAAGCTAGTTACATAGTTAAATAACATTTGTTTCTTAGTTCAGAATGTTGTCTGAAACCTCTTAAAGAGACATTAACGCAAAGCACAGCACATTTGTTTTGACAGTGAAAATAAGTCATCTAAATGTTGACCTTTAAAAATGTCACTAGGGAAAGCATTGATAAGTTGAGGATTGAAGAATGCTTGTGTTGGGTAAAGGCATCCTGGGAATGCAAAGTCTCTGTGTTGTTTGTTCGGGTCTTCTGTTTGTTTAACGGAGGCATTGAGAAACCTTGACCTCGGCGGTTCGAGCAATGTCATGTCTGTCTGCGTTTGTGTATGCAAAGGCCCTAATGAGACGGTCATTATACCGTCGAGACTCCAGTGATACACGCACGTGTGGTCATTGTACTTTAACTGCACTGTAAACAGGGCAGCCTCAGATAACCAGGCAATAATGAATTGCAAATGGAGCCGAGTTATTGATTGGTCATCGACAGGAGCGGGGCTGCCAATGTCGATGCTTCATCAAGCGGCTCCCTTTTTGCATGCGGTGGCCTTTGACTGTGAGCTTGTCGTTGTTCTTGTTATCTCGGGAGCTCTGCACGCACCACAGAGGCTTTACTCCATCCCCACCGCACCCAAAGAAGCCAATTATTTGACAGGCTTTCTTCATAGTTTGGCTTAACGGCATCGCTTTTTGAGTGGCAGAGAGGAGGGGAATGTCTGGTGTCCGTCATGTGCGTCCGAGAGATCTGGTCTCTACAGTACCGCACTAATCCCCTTGTCAAAGAGCGAGCTGAAAGCACTGGAAATGGCCTGCCCTTTGGTGTGGGCTTTACAGAGTGCGGAGATGTAGGAATCAATCAGATATCACCTTAACAAGAGGAAAGGGGCTCTTTGCACAGGTCTGAAGCCAAACAGAGGCATGGCCTGCGCTGGCATCGGCCTTAGCTGTGATCTAAAGATCTGATGTGATGCTCGCCTGCTGACAAGGATAACAGAAAGCTGCTACATACGACCGTAGTGCTTAACGTGATTTAAGTAGGGCATGTTACTGGAAAAGTAGTACAATAAACCAATGAGGACTATAATACCCAAAGAAAGCTATCTGTATTCCCATTCATCATGGCTTGATAAAACGGGAAGAAGTGTACGGTACCTGTATGGACACGGTAGTGGGTCTCTAGCTGGTGTTTGAGGCTGAACTTCTTGCCACAGCCGTTACATTCATAGGGTTTCTCTCCAGTGTGGATGCGCTTGTGTCCCTTCAGCGTGCTCTCGTCTCGGAAGCAGCTGCCGCAGAACTCGCACTCAAATGGATGGTCACCTGCGGGACACAGGGTCGGTCAGTATATGTAGTATATGCAAGTTAATGCTAATCATAACAAGATAAGAACTGAATGAATGAACTTGCACCAGACAGACATTATAAAGGCTATAATCACCTTATATTACGACTAAATTAAGGTGTCATTTCTGTACCTTTAGTTACAGAAAATGGCATTGAAGCAGCGTTGTGAACTGATAAACAATTGATAGAGCCATAAATACAGTGTTTTACAATGATGCATATTGGAAAGCAATCGTCCAATGAATCATTTGCACAGAAACGACTATAAATAATCAAATGAAAAGTTGGTTTTCAAAGTGTATCATTGTAAATCAAAATGTAAAAAGGATAGAAGAATGAATTTTACAACCACAACACCTTTCATTTCAATAAACTAAACTCACAAAAAGGCTGTAAAATGAAAAGATTTAAAATATGTCTTAAAAGAAAGATAATAGGAGAACATTTCTATAAAGAAAAAATATGACGGAAGAAAAAAAAACAACAACAATGGACAATAACCCAAGTGATATTTCTTTCTCATACAAAGCATTAAACAGCTGGCCTACAATATTTATTTGAAATCAAGCCATTACAAGCTCTCAGTACAACATCATCAGTTGTCTGTTATAGGTCATTGTCATCTGTATCGTCCTGCCTTCCTGCACTGTAATGGATATTCAGAGGTCAGTAATCAGTGATATTATGATATGCAGGGGTGTTTCTTATTCTGCTCTCTGCACTAATTGCGTTTCTGTGTCTCACTATCAGCTAACCATATATCACTCTCTCTCCGTACAGATGCACGTCTCCGCCAGGCGTGTAACGTTCCCCATATTTAATGCATTTCACTTCTGTGCAGAGGGTTTAAGTCATCGTTTATGACCTATGCGTTTCATTATCTGGCTGTCCGAGCAGCACTGTGCCTGGGAATAAATTGCATTTCTCGTTATGTACTGTCATGCTCAGACTCTCGTTACCAGACAATGTCAATTTCCTCAGGCACGTTTTGTGGCAAGATGCAGCTAAACACCTCGCATTTACACAGCTGCTTGGGCTCCACCGTCTTCGCTTCACCAGTAATGGGAGAGAAGAAAAGCAGGGGGAGATGACACAAAACAGGGAAAAAAAAACCATACATTTCAGAAATCAATAAAAGTGACAGTATTTATTTGTGTGCATGAAGTTACCAGTCGCTGTAAGAAATTTGGCGCTTCAAAATGCCTCCTCCGCAGAAGAGATCACAATCCATCATGCTCCCTGACTGCTCTCCGGCACGCGACGAGAATAGCAATCGCACCAAATTCACCTGACTTTAATTGAGCCTAAGCTGGCGCTTCAATCGAAGACATCTGCGCTAGTCTCCAGAGAACTGGCCACGAGTTAAATCCGCAGGCTTGTTTCTACCCTTGGTAAAAGCATCTTTAATCTTTATTTGACAAAATAATTTGTGACAGCTCTCTCCGGATACCACAAGGCACAAATTCATATCGTAATACTCGCCTGGTATTTTTTTTTAGGCTACCTGTTATGTAAATTCAGCATGTCACCGCTATAAACAGAAGGCAATTTGCTTATCAAATTCTGTTTGGCGGCTTTGCTTTGTTTGGAATACATTAAGCTTTGAGGCAGTAAAGATACAAGGTGATAGATCAAGATGCTGTCACCGACTGCGTGTTCCTCGGTTCCTTTCTGTGTCTTTCTGTAAGTCTGGTGGCTGTGAGGCACAAATAGTGTGGAAAAGACATTTGGGAAGCTCGGGGGCTGACACCTGCGTCCCCCTGCCCTAGGGGACTGCTGTGGTGGCGTACCTGGCTGGGGTCTGTGGGCACCGCCTGCCGCCTGGCAGGGCCGACGCTTACGTTAAGGCAGGGGCCGAGTTCATTATGCGCTAAGCAGCGTAAATCAAGGATCCATCACTGCCAGGGTCTCAACTGGGCTGCACTATCAAACACAGCTGCGAACACAAAACACCCGCCGCAGATGGAAAATGGGCTCCGAATAAAACACAAGCACAGAACAACAACGGAATATTAACGAGGCACGGCCGGCAGCATGTGGAATGGAGGGGGGAGCGAGGGGGCTGCCATGATTATCAGCCCTAATGGATGCCAGCATTCACTCACACTGCATGCGCCTGTAAAAGTACACGAGCAAGTGCATTCAAGAACAGAAATTCCTCTATAAAATCAGCAGAAGCGCGTGTAATCATTCTCTGAAATCCTGTCAAAATTGGTTCTGCATCAGCATTTAGGCAGAGGTATGACTGAAATCAAATTTAAGCTTGGGCTTGAATTACTGAGTAATGACTGTGTGGGCCCATAATCACTCATTTAAGTTATTTTTGAGTGGGCACCACACATGGAGAAAACAGGGATACGTTAAGTTATTGCTCCACTGTTTCTACAGAGCAGTGATTTAAGTGTACATACCTCAGAGAATACCTGAAAATATTTCACTTACCTATATTACTGAAGTTATTTGATTTAACCTATACAAGCAAATGTTTGGGTTCTGCAAGATTTTATGTTTCTTAAAAGAAGTCTCACATGCTCATTTGATCAAAAACAGTCAAAACAGTAATATTGTGAAATATTATTTACAATTTCTATTTTAATATGTTTCTATATGCTGATTTGGTGTTTAAAAACATTAATTATTTATCTTATTATTATTTACATCTTTGATATATATAAAGTTCAATGGAAGAGCATTTATTTGTCAAAGTCAAAATCTTTTATAACATTATAAATGGAAAGAAATATCAATTCCACAGTTTTGAACTCAATTTCATGTACAAAGAAATCTGAAAGAAGCAGATTTCTAAATTTCAAAATTAATAAAATGCTGAACTGCAATATCTAAAAAAATATAATATGACAACCATTTTATGAAGCAGTCCTGATGGATAAACATTTGTACAACATTTGTGCAACACACATTTGTGAAAGTATGTTTCGTTCATGGTTAATTATTTATTATTTATTTAACCATTATAGATTCAATGATACTTAAATTCCACTGTACAAACTGAGCAAATGACTTAAATGTATGTTAAACATAAATGACAAAATGTCTGTTGAACCTAAATGACAACATGTGTTAAACATCAATCTGCAAATAAATTAGCTGACACGTCTTTGAGAAAGTCTATGATTGAAAGGCAAACAAGGTTTTTTATATAAACCACCTGGTGAGTCAAACACAGTACTGATTGTTTTAAAGTAAATCACTGTTATAATGGTGACTTTAATTATATTAACACAATAAGTTCAAGGAAAATATTTCTGGTGTGGTGTTGATAAAAGGGTACTTGAGCACTATTTGACAGGGTTGTGGGAGTACATAAGATAAAAAAAGGTTGGGAAACACGGCTCTGGAGGAATATCCGAGTGCTTATCACATCGGCGACTCAGTTTCCAGCATTAAAAAATACACTGTGAATGAGATCAAGAAGAGCAAAGCAGAATTAAACGCAAGCAATGAGTCTTCTTTTTTGTCCTCTTTTTAAAAAAAAAACTTTTCAGTGTTTTTTGCAAGTGCCAAAAGCAGTTTTTCCCTTTCAGCTCCTTGACAAAAGCCCCCACATCACATTAAATGGGTGCTTGCTAGCGCTCATAATAATTTGATACACGCCTACAGAGAATTGGGTTCAAACTAGCGCGACGCTGCATCACAGCCTCTCTCTCTCCCTCCGCCGTGTCTGCGGCGAAGCAGACTGTTGACATTTATGCATGCAGGCGGGAGCGTCGGCTCCAATGTATGGTCCGGCGAAGGACAAGTGAGTACAGTAAGTGCTCGGCTGCCTTGTACCGTCAGCCCCCCAATAAAGGCCGGGCGGCCCATAAACAGGCAGGCTTTGCTCATCTCCCGCTTTCGCTTCAAATATTCATCCCTGCCGCCACAGAGTAAAGCAACTCTGACACGTCAGGCTGTTATTTAAGGTCAGAGACGATGGGGAGAAAAGGCTTTCTGGAGAAAATGGGATTCATTTCCAGCGTCTCATATTTGGAGACAGTAATGTAGACTGTTCCCCGAGTCGTCGCATCTGCTCAGCAACACGTCTGGCCACATGGGGATGGAACCGCCGTATAGCAGGACTAGCCCGACTGGGGAGGGCGATATCTGCGCTGTCACAAGCCATCACAGCGCTTTGGCCTTTCACTAAATGACATGTCACTTCAGCCTGCTATCTTCATTCCATCCACCTCCATCCAGAAAGTGATGGGATGACAGGTGGGAAAAAAAGCCAAAACAATGACTGTACCAGGATCCTGATTTAAACACTCTACAGGGTGAATCACATCTCAGTGTGTTTAAAATACTCATTCGGCTTGACGGATGTGCATAAAACATCAAAGCATCAAATTAGTATGTCTTACTGATTCATTCCAAAAATATGGCTCCCGAGGCCATCGGTTATGCACAAATGCGCAACGTTAAGACACACAAACTTAAGTAGTAAAGAGCTGATTGGGAGACCTGTATGTGAACGGAGATGGCGCTTGAGTGCGGTGTGGCTGGGAAATGTGCGGTTGCACTCGCTGCAGATGTAGCTGCGCACGCCTGCGTGGACCTCCATGTGCTGCTGCAGAGCCGGCTGCGTCTGGAAGCGCTTCCCGCACAGCAAACAGAAGATGGCCATATCTGAACCTGAGAACAGAAAGAGTGAGATGTTAGCACGAGTGTACGATTTCATTTACAGTATGTATGTTAAAGTCTCTTGACTAACTAAACATAGCAGCATTGGCTTTTGGAGCAGGACTGTTATTTGCCTGACACCTTATAGAAAGAAAATCATTATTTTGCAATTTAATTAGCCAATTACAGGTTCTTGTGAATCACATGATCACTGCAAAAGCTGGACAATCAGGCTAAAAAAGACAATGATTCATTTAGAAAATACACTCAGTCTCAATGGATCAATAGGAGAATCTAATTCAGTACTACAGGGTGAGATGCACATATAATATGGTGCCACAAGAGGTCAGCGGACAGATAAAGGAAATGACAAACAACTAGAGTGGTTGTTGTAGAGTGGCTGGAATGAATATTAGCAAATCACTGAAATCTCTGGTTAAAAAAAACCCACTCACATCTGGGTGTTTAAATGGATAAAGGGGCAAAGTGAGCAATTTTTTCCTTCTCTTTTGCTTTACTCTCATACACAGACTCACACTTCTTTTTTTCAATGATCAGGCTCTAGAAAACTCTGGGGAAAGTGGGAGTGTTTTAAGCTCCGCTTCTATTTCATGAGTCGATAACACATCTTTGGGGCAAAGCTGCCACTAATTTAAAAATCTATGAGGAGCCCCAGTCTCATGTTCATAAAGCTCGATCAATCAGCATTTGCTGGGGAAAAAAACAGGAGCGATTGAGAGGATGAGAGGAGGAGTTCGAGGTGAGTGAGAGAAATTACTATTCCTGTTCTTAAATCTCAGGCAGTGCAGCTGTATTGCTGCTTCTCTGCAAATAAATACTGACAAGCCTTCCTTCTGGCTTTCTCTGGGCCCTGCCATCTCCCTCCCCCACTCGCTGTCTCCATCTTTAATGACTCCTTGCGTCTCTCAGTTTATTGATAAAAAGGAAGGGGGGCATTGATTATGGAAGGAAATCCCAAAGAAGTTTGGGGATGTGAAATGCAAGTTTGCTTCAGGAAGGTTCATGGCAAAACTAAAGGCTGTAAAGAAACTTAAAAAGCTAAATTTAAAGGGGGCGGGTGGAGGGAGATGAATGACAGGGTGACGGGGGTAGGGAGGAAAGGCTCTGAGGAATGCGAGAGGTTAGGTGGACTCTGACCCAGGGAGCTCAAGGGTCTGGATGGGGTGGAGGGAAAGACTAAGCCACATCACCAGTGCTCCTCTGTGATTGCTCTTAAAATCCCACATTATTGGTGACTGAAAGATTTAATGATGATAATTTACCCACTTTTCATTTCAAGTATTCCCCTCACAGAAGAGCCCAATCAGTGACCATGCACTATGGACCTTGTCTTTTTTTTTTTAATAGCTTAACATTTGGAGATTTGGCCATATTTTGGATCAATTACGTACATTACACTGTTAGCATACTACAAAGAGAATATTTTCTAGACAATATTTGAATAATTGAGCTTTGTTTTAAGGATTTTTTTACCAGTAAAATAACACATCATACAGTTCACTCCTAATGCACCGTATTTCTCAGGTGGTAAGAACACTTCCATTGAAGAAAGAACACTATTTTGGGAACAGGAGAAGGGCAGGGGGGACAGTTGATAAAGCGGGAGCCATGAAGGGAAGTGCAGTGTCCATGTGATTGGTGTTAGCTGGAATTAAGTGTTCCTCTGTGTGAAGTAAAGAGCGTCACAAGTAAATGGCCTAGCTGGGAGAAACTCTTCCGTGCGGTACTGAAGGGTAAGGCAGAGAAAAAGAACTAGAGAGAGAGAGAAGTGGCTGACCCACTAGCCTCTATTACAGTGCAAAATTGAGTTGGACAAAGTGACACCTGGATAGAGGACTGGCTTTGGCTGCTGCTGCCTGAGTTTTGGCATAATTTACCTCCACTCCTGTGTCTATTTATAAGAGCCTCTTGGCTCCATTGCAGTGTTAAGTTAATGGCCCTGAAGAAGCATTGGCCGTTACTTAGCGGGTGCGCCACACTGTTTAGGTATTGAGGGTGTTCCGCTTGTGTTCACCACTGCAAACACTTTCAAACTCCAGGATGGTTGTGCCCACACCATCCCTGGCTCAGAAGACAACTTCTGGCAATACCAGAAAACCATGTCTAGCATAATATGCCACATAACACCTAGACATAATCACCTAGAGACCCAGTGAATTCACTTGACAAAAGCAGGTTTATGTCCTGTGTTGACATATTTGCTGTTGCAATAGGAAGTCGGAGGAGGCCATAGCGCAAGTCTTTGGTTACATTATAGCCATTAACAATTGGTTGCGGGGGAGGGACATTCTTATTCAAGGGATCATCTGATTGGACAAAAATCTGTGTAGTGCAGGATGAGCCATCAACATTTATGAATCACCAAAATTAATTTTCCCAGAAGAGATAGACTGTACATTTTAAATGCATAAACATGCTAGAAGAGAATGCAGTATACATTATAAATGCAATACTGTTTTTTACGATAACAAATTGAACAGGGCTGTGATTAAAACTTAATGTGAGAGTTAGACGAGGTAACTGCATTTCCCACAGGGCCAATGCTTGAGCTGTGAAACCCCACATGGAGAGCGTGTGTCGTTCTAAGCTGGTGAGACCAAAGTTAATTAGCTTGAGTTTCAATTCGCCAGTGCTGATGGAATACAAACTCCTGCTGCTCTCTGTCACCACTGCCGTGAGGTGTGATGTCACCAGTTGCTCAGCGAAGAGCTAGGAAATATGACACACCTGTCTTAAAGCTCCGCTTGGAATGTGTTACCTAGATACAGGTGCATCTCAATAAATTAGAATGTCGTGGAAAAGTTCATTTATTTCAGTAATTCAACTTAAATTGTGAAACTCGTGTATTAAATAAATTCAATGCACACAGACTGAGTAGTTTAAGTCTTTGGTTCTTTTGATTGTGATGATTTTGGCTCACATTTAACAAAAACCCACCAATTCACTATCTCAACAAATTAGAATACTTCATAAACATTTTTAGTGAATTGTTGGCCTTCTGGAAAGTATGTTCATTTACTGTACATGTACTCAATACTTGGTAGGGGCTCCTTTTGCTTTAATTACTGCCTCAATTCGGTGTGGCATGGAGGTGATCAGTTTGTGGCACTGCTGAGGTGGTATGGAAGCCCAAGTTCCTTTGACAGTGGCCTTCAGCTCATCTACACTTTTTGGTCTCTTGTTTCTCATTTTCCATTTGACAATACCCCATAGATTCTCTATGGGGTCAGGTCTGGTGAGTTTGCTGGACAGTCAAGCACACCAACACCATGGTCATTTAACCAACTTTTGGTCCTTTTGGCAGTGTGGCCAGGTGCCAAATCCTCCTGGAAAATGAAATCAGCATCTTCAAAAAGCTGGTCAGCAGAAGGAAGCATGAAGTGCTCCAAAATTTCTTGGTAAACGGGTGCAGTGATGTTGTTTTTCAAAAAAACACAATGGACCAACACCAGCAGATGGCACTGCACCCCAAATCATCACAGACTGTGGAAAATTAACACTGGACTTCAAGCAACTTGGGCTTATGAGCTTCTCCACCCTTCCTCCAGAATCTAGGACCTTGGTTTCCAAATGAAATACAACTTGCTCTCATCTGAAAAGAGGACTTTGGACCATGCGCAGCGTCAGGTCTTCTTCTTACTTAGCCCAAGTTAAGACGCCTCTGACTTTGGTCTGGGTTCAGGAGTGGCTAACAAGAGGAACCTACGACACACTGTAGACCAAATTCTAGAACGTATGTGTGTGGGGTCTGATGCCTGACCCCAGCCTCAGCCATTCTTGTGAGTTCACTCAATCTTGATCGATTTGGCCTTGACATCCTCGGTTCTCTCGGTGGTGTGCATCTTGCTCTTCCACACTGTTTCCTTACCACTCAGCTTTGTTACCACAGATTGGGATACAGCACTCGGGGAACAGTCAGCTTCTTGGCAATGAATCGTTCTGTTGTCTTACCCTACTGGTGACAGGGCCCGCTCTTGTTGGCAATGATTGTCTTCTGGACAACTGTCGGATCGGCAGTCTTCCCCATGATTGTGTAGCCTAGTGTACCAAACTGAGAGACCATTTTGAAGGCTAGGAAACCTTGGCGGGTTTTAGTTGATTAGCTGATTGGCATGTCACCATTTTCTAATTTGTTGAGATAGTGAATTGGGGGTTTTTTCTTAAATGTGAGCCAATCATCACAATTAAAGAACCAAAGACTTAAAATACTTCAATCTGTGTGCATTGAATTTACTTAATACACGAATTTCACAATTTGAGTTAAATTACTGAAAAAAATGAACTATTCCACGACATTCTAATTTATTGAGATGCAAATGTAAGTATGCAGGATGCTTGGTCGTTTGAGCCCCAGATGTATTGAGTGATGGTGTTCACTAAAGTATTTACGTTATGTAATTAATTTTTGTTCCACCAAATAACTGGTTGCAATCAAATCACAGATCAGTGATTACGTTTTCTTAATGAATCCGTGTGTTTGACCCCTAAAATCAGGTCAGGGAAAAATTTAATGATTCTAACATACTATTTTTGTTCCTCAAATGAATCAGTGTGTTTTGACTGATCAGCTTTTTGCGTTACATTCCAAGGACTCATTCAAAGACAGTCACATATTATTCATGTTTAAATCAGTGTTTTGAACAAATAAGTTAATATATTTTTAAAAGACCAGCTGGTTTTCATTCTGAAGATATACAATGTTTTGGTATTAATTGTTTGAAAATTGCTGCCGTCATTCACTCACTTGACGACCACCATACTGGTGTAAAAATGTAACCTATTAAATAAGTCGCTGAAAAAATCCCTAATATACAGTAATATTTCAAATAATATTAATAAGTGAAGTAATTTTTGCAGTCATTGTGTAGTAAATATAGGCCTATATGTTTAACCACATCCACAATTACGATTAGGGTCTCAAGTTGAAATGTTTTAACCATGCATGCAGAGGACATCCAGGCAGAAAGGCAGACAGACAGATTAGATGTGTCTGCAAAGCACATAGGCTTACAAGTCATACGTGAGTATCAGAAAAGCCAGTGCCATGGAGTATATATACACCAAGACTGTATGGTATGTGTGAAGCTTGTGAGAGAAGTTCATGTCTGACAGTGGGAGGGGAGTGAGGGGTCATGGGGGCAGCTGTTTGGGCCAGGTGGGGGGCAGGGCTGCCCGGGCGCTCCGGGGCAGAGGGGGCCTTGACAGCCCTGCTGAGCCTGGGGACAATGGGTGCTAGCAGGGGCTCAGGAGGGCGAGACAATATGGTCAAACTGGTGCCAAAACTATACAACCCTTCTAACATACACGGGGAGGGGGGATGGGGGGGTGTGCGTAGCCTCAAAAGAAAGCCCAAATATTTAGTCCCACAATTAGTATAATGTGCAAAACACAGAACTTTGGCTCAGTGTGAAACTGGGCCATCAAGAGAAATTGACTAATTCCTACTGCGCTCGCAAACGAGCATATCTGTGTATAGCATGGCGTACTGAGAACATTAGTCACGAGAACCCCTTCGAGCAGTGTAATGATTTTCATGGGGACTGCATCTTAATTATAATTGGGATGTATAAATGTGAGCATTATAGGAGCGCATTACCAAAGGGTTCTATGTCTGAAGGGTAAAGCCACATCTAAAGGCTTTCTGACCCATTCATTTCCACGGTAACGTGATGCTGAATGAAATCCAAACAAGGGGTCTTGCACTCCGAGCGATTGGAAAGAAATGGTTCTCCCTGGCTTCATATCTCCCCTGTCTTTTTTCCTCCATGAATTAGATTTTTTGTCAGGAGGAGAGAGACAGATAGATAAAGAGATGTTACATGAGTGTTTTTATGACAGAGTGCTACAGGCTGCTGGGAAGTCAACAGGTACAAGCTGTTCCAGCAGCCGTGTGTGCGTGTGATGCGATATATCTGCAGCATCTCTCCGGCCAGGGTATTCACTTGCTCACTCCAGCTGACACCTAATGAGCCCAGACTACAGGAGGAGGACTGCACATCCATGTAATCCGGGAGAGTGGCTGGGCATAATGTGGCATTAGAGGAGCCCAAGGCTTTCAGAGGGGGCTGCTGAGGGAGGGAGGGCAGCGACTGACAGATTTGGTCTGGAATACAGAGCGTGTGACAGCACAGAGCGCTGCCTTAATGCATTCAAAACGCCTCTGTGCCTCTGACAAGAAAAGCAAAGAAAAGAGCTTCAATGAATTGTTTATTGATCTAACAGGAGGAGAGATGGTGAGACGGGAGACAGTGAGAGAGGGAGAGAGAGGGAGAAACAAAATAAGATTTTGTGTTACTATCAAAGTGTCATTGGTCTCCGAAGGTCTGCCTTAAAAATACATGACACCCGACAGGGGGACGTGTAAAATACGCTATTTGATTTAACAGGTTTTCATCTCAAGTGGTGGCTTTTTAAAACGAGAATTACAATGGCAGACTGCATTTAAAAGCCTTAAACTGACACTTGGAAAGGAAAGAATGAGGACGCCGCAACCTGCGTTAAACCGCTGAAAAGATTGCTTCTTATTCTGGGGCTGGTACCGTTCCAGACTTTGCACCAATAATAGTTACAGATAATTCACTTTAGTGTCGGGCGGCTGTGGTGAGATGCCGCGTTCTCAAATAGATTAATGCCACCAGATGTCATTGTAGAAGCCATATTAATTACCTCAAGATAATGTCATGGATCCATATGGTTTCTCCAGTGTCCATTCAGACAGAGAAAATGTCTTCATCACTCACAAACCCACATGGAAGAAATGGGCCCTACTGACTTTGACAGGTGTTGGAGGCAGATTCTTCATAATTAAGTAAGCTTTCAACACTAGCTTGACGTGACTGCAAAGAGGATTCGGTAAAATGAGCATGGTTCTACAGCACCGATTCACTCTTGATGATTACAGGAAAGTTCCAAGTTCGAGTTAGTAATCCTCAAGTACTTTGAATCATCCTTAGGTTTTAAACGATAAAAAAAAGCAGAAATCATGGTTACAATAAGATACTTAAAATGAACGCTAGGGCTGTCACGATAACAGGTTTTCATTACAAGATTATTGTGGCCAAAAGAAATCACAATAACTACAATACTTGCAAACTGCATAGCATATAGTCAAGTCACCTTTATTTATATAGCGCTTTATACAATACAGATTGTGTCAACGCAGCTTTACAGTGTTAAACAGGAAAAAAAGTGTGCTGATAATGCAGGAGGACAATATGCATCATGGCCTGTGTTTGCCCGCTGTTTGAATCATCCTACTGCCCTGATGGATGAAGTGATAAAAGATCATAAACACTGTAACGCCAGGGGGGTAAGTAGTGGGAGGAATTTACGAGTGGACCCACCACTGTGTTACGTCTACAAAAGACACGGTATCCCTTTAAGAGAGCAGAATTTACAGTGCACGGCTGGCCCTCGCCTTGGATGAGGATCGTTTACAAAGCAGAGGACCGTGCTTGCTTTTCCCCCTATCCCACAAATCCGATTTAATCAGACAACCCTTGCAGTGCGGCTCCCAGTAAGAAAAAGGATAATTAGTAAACAGGCAGCCTCTCCTCTGCTTCATTGGCATTCGTGCAGGGTGAGTGTCGCATTTAAAATGCAGTCTGATGAAGTCTACAAAATCAAACCATTTGTTACTCCTATTGAGGAGGCTTCAGGCCACTGGCAATTAAATTGGAATTAGTGCAGGGAATGAGATACGGACGATTCATACCAAGGAGGCGAGAGTGTCTGGAGGATGTCTGGAGCTCTCTCAAGTTTACAGTGCTGATGAGTCCCATAATAACTAAAGCTCATCTGCTCTCTGAAGTCTGGATTCTGGATCTGGATTTGTCCTACTCTGACGTGATCTCGTGTTCACTGTGCACATAAATCTTATTTGATTCTCTTTAGTGTCCGTGCTGTCATAGTGCAAGTGATGAAATCAGGGGTGTTTGTTCAGACAGTGTAGTCAATATCTGCTATATCCACATGGGTTGCCATAGTAATGACTTAAGCGTCAGCAGGACGCCAACAGAAGAGAGTAGCTGTCAAACAGGACTGAAAACTGGAAATCATGCCTCTGATGATGTCCATCATGACATCTCTCCGGGGTGCTCAACTCATCAAGGCATCTGACCGGATAAGCATTACTGTATTTACACATTCATGCATATGTCATGTCTGAAACAGCTCACTCATTCATCCATTTACCATTCGAACTAGAAAACCACTCAGCTTGGTGTGCGATGTTACATGCACAACACATTGTGAATTACACTTCTATGTGACTTAAACACACTTCTAAAAAATGTGTGTGTTTTAGCAGTTCACACTACAAATATATTTCTCATGACCTTAAAAAATTTAAAACGTAAATACTTCTGCTTAAATGCCTGAAATTAGTTTTACAGAGAAAAATAAATTGTGCCTATGTAATCGATTGTATATGAACCATATCTTAAATGTATTCCCTATTATATAAAAAAAATTTATAATAAGTATAAAGAACATCACAAACATAATAAATAAAAATATAGCTACGCTATAATAATATAAGTATACCTGGAATCTATATCTATTCGAATGTAGAAACGTATAAAAACGTATTGAAAAAAATAATAATATAATATGAGAAATAAACTAATTAATAATATACCGAAATATAATATTTAATAGATGTGTCAACTAAAAATGCAACTTGTGCAGCCAACCTAAATTACTTCACCACAACACACACGACACACACACACAAACAAACATACAATACATAAATATACATAAACATTTTATAATTTTCTACAACAAAAATTCGAGTCAGATGCATCAAAAAATAAAACCTTTTGTTGGCTGTCTGAACAAAGCTTTTGGCTTGGGGGCTCTTACATTTATTTCCTAAATGCTTCACCAAATGATTTTGCCTCTGACACACAAGTGTTTCCCTTACACATGCATTCATTAAACAGCTGCTCATTTTAAATATAACAATCGATATGTGACAGTCACCCCATCAATGTGTAAGCAAAGCGACTGTAGTACGCAGCTTTAGTAATGCATGTAATTTACTCATTGCAGGCTACATCTGACAATACTTTTTACTGACATGAGCATCGGCGGCAATTTCTATTGTATGTGTGTATATGAGCTAGTCTCTACATCTGTGGTTTTGTATAAAGGACGGCCGCGGCTATGCCGTGTGCATGTGTGAGTTATTTTGAATGAATAAAAGGGGGAGAGAGATGCCATTTACTTTCCACAGTTGATTGGGCACAATGGAGATGAGGTTACCAGTGGGAGCTTCTGTGTGTGTGTGTGTGTGTGTGTTGGCGAGGCTTGCGGAGATGGGAGATAAATGAACTGCAAATGAGAAGGAACAGCTCCTGCAGTACAGCTGGCTTCCGAATTGCTTGCTTGGCCGTGGCAACCGGGCGAACGGTTGCCAAGGGTGTCAGTTCAGTGTCCCTCATATGCCACATGTGAGCGCCGCACAGGATTGCGATATTGCGCTATGGCCAGTAGGGGTCACTCCGTGCTATCACGGTTGCCTTCACGCAAAACTGTGTGCTCATATGACTACATTTGAATAAACTTACACATACACAAATTCATCTAAAGCATAAGATGCAGGATAAATATATCTAGCACAAAACTATTGAATTTTAATGACACTCTCAGTGCCTGGCAACTAATTTGTACTCGGGATATTAGAGCACTGAAAATGATGTGAAGAAAACGGCTTGATGTTTACATGTTCCACATTTGAAAATCAGGCTGTGTGGTGTTATTCAGTGTGAGTGAGTGAGTGAAGAACAGTAAGAGAGAGAGTTTGTATGTGCATGCATGTGTGTGAGCTTTTCCCCTCTGGGCATATGTAGAAACAGTTCTCTATGCAAAGCCATTATGACAACATCGGGAGGATGAAAATAAATTATACTGTTCCACCAAATAACAAACTGCCACTATAAAGGAGATCTGCAGTGGGAAGGTAATTCGAGGGTCCTGTTTGCTCACCCTTTCTCAAACCAAATGTAAACGTTGTTTGTACTGTTGTCGATTACCTTTGATGCCTATCTATTTGGATTCATAAGCGAAACTTGCCTGTAACCGTTAAGAAGCGTTTAACATGATTTATGTTAATCAATGTCAATGCTAAGACGAATTACTAATCTGTTCAACATATCAGATACACAAGCTTATTTCAATCTGCATGTATGAATAGAATACAGACTATTCAGTAATGCTAAACAGAGCTTTGGGTGATCGATACAAAAGTCGGTAGAGCAACAAGGTGATATAGATCTGTACATGCTTCATAACTGCGGTTTTTGCAACAGTCTCAACATGATCTGGTCTTGGAAATCACGACACCAGTGTTAATGACAGTGTTGCCGTGGTCCAGTGCAGTGGCTACACGTAAGCCCAGGTGAGATTTACCGCAAGCAGCGGTCATCTGAAGGGTCCCCTGTTCTGCACAACCGAGCGGGACGACATAAACCGGACCTCCCAAAGATATTTTACAAGGGTGCCGGACTGTCCTGCAGGAAGCAGTACCAGCCCCGGTCATCTGTCGGCAACTCTTCCTGCCTCCGAAATCTCCACACCTATCCAGGGATCAAAGCACGAGACAACAATAAAGAGCGGTTGACACTTTCGCCCACCCTTTCACGGTGCTTCACGTTGTCAAGTTATCGTACAAAAGGGCAAAAGTCGGACTCACTGATCCCTCGCTGAAAGTTCTCTCATGATCTTCTTAAAAACCTTTCATCTAAAGTTTATGGTAAAGCTTTGGAAGTTAGTTTGCCGACAAAAAATATGTATATACACCGCTCACGTCTCAAAGCGTTGGGTGTCAGTAAGATTTTTTACTCAGAAATTTTTAGTCACATATAGCTAGAGTATTATTTTTATGGAAACTGTAATTCCTACCATTGAGAGGTTTGGGGGTAAGTAAGATTTCCATTAATAATAATCATAATAATAATCGTTTAATTCAGCAAGGCATATGAAATTGATATTAAAAAGTCACTGTAAACGAGGTTAAACATATTACAAAAGATTTCCATTGCACACCTTCTAGTCATCAAAGAATCAGAAATATGTGTACATGTGCTGTATATTTGGTGTAAAATTAATTAAGCAGCACAATAAAAAATATAATAAGAAAACCAAAAAATTTCGTAAGAACTTCCAAAATCAGCATATAATGATTTTCTGAAGGATCGTGTGACTCTGAAGGCTGGAGTAATGGCTACTGAAATTCAGCTTTGCATCACTGGAAAATAAAGTATATTTTAAAATATATTAAAACTGAAAACAGCTATTTAAATTGTATAATTTTTGCAATATTACTGTTTTTACGTGATTTGGATCAAATAATGCAACCTGGTGAGCCTGAGATCTGTCAAAATCTACGGATCCTTCTTATTATATAATAATATATCTATATCTTATAACTATATATATATATATAATCTAATAGCACACACCACACACACACACACACACATACAAACGTAACCTACACCACTCATAAATGCATCCAAACTTGCCTAGTGCATATGAGCAGTACATTACAATGGTCCACTGTAGCACGTTTCAGTGGATGTAGGGACAAAAAAAATAGGCTTTGACAGTAAATTTTTTTCTGAGACAAATGCTGATCTAAAATCAGAGTGGGGAAACTAAAAGCCACAGTTGACTTTCTTACTACACAGATAATTCTGAAGGAAGTTCAAGCTCTCCAGCAATCACTGCGCTCCCTCTCTCGCTGTGATTTATTCCCAGTGACCATCTGACCAGTGGACAAACAAATGCGGACACAGAGTGGGAAATGGACCAGCCATTAGTCCTAGCGCTTTTACCTCGACCCCTTCCGTCCCGAATCCTTTACCTTTTTTTCTTTTACTGTGGTCAAATGACCGGAGCTCCTTTTCTCTCTGGCTGCTGACATGGTCTTTCCCACTGGACAAAAGGTTTTGGGCTGTTGCACCCCCCCACCCTTCACTGTGTACACCATCCACCCGAGCCACATATCTCCGACCCAACTGACAGGAACAGGAATTTGTTTTGTTTTTGGAGACGTCAGGAATGAGAATGGAACTCTAAAGCCGCGCGGCTACAAAAACATTACGAGAGGTCCAGCGGGCCATGATCCGCTTGTGAATAAAAAGAAGAGGGGGAAAAATATGTTTAAACAACATATTTAAATGCTTTTGGAGAAGCATGGCCAAATAACATATATAGATAAAGGTATTAAGAATAATAGGACTGGCATGCCTCTTTCCAGCTTAATGTAGGCTTTTGTATAGCTCTTAGAGGAAATGAGGGCCGATGAACAAGCCTGTTGCCCGGCAAAATCACCTTCCTGATGATGCACATACGTTTGCTTTGTTGGGCTCCTTTACAGGATTGCATGCTTTAAATTCAGCATTAAGAATGAACGCTCAGCCGACCGACTGTGAAGGCTCTCTCTGTCATAGGGAGACTCAAATGAGAAAATGGAAGGCAATCAACATGCTCCATAAATTGGAGGCCAGTGGCTTTATAGTGCAACAGTGTCTTCTCCAACTCTTGGCACCGTAAACAAAACAACACAATGAAATGTAAAATGATGTTGTGACTAAACGTCTCAAGATCGCTGGGGAAAACAAGCGTATCAAGGTCACGTGGCGCTCGCTGAGAGCGTAAGCAGTTCAGTTATTGGAGGAACTTGACAACTGTACCATAGTTTTTATCGGTTCGCAAAAATATGTACTGACAGTTTAATAGAAACAGGTGCTAAAGCCTTTATTCT
The DNA here is from genome assembly GCA_018155175.1 of Sinocyclocheilus anophthalmus. NCBI lineage: Eukaryota > Metazoa > Chordata > Actinopteri > Cypriniformes > Cyprinidae > Sinocyclocheilus > Sinocyclocheilus anophthalmus. The sequence goes on from JADLZN010011441.1 coordinate 105,332, forward strand.
CAACATAGGTTTGTTGTTCTTTTATTAAGTCAGTGCAAATGAGAATAAGGAAGAAGAAGAAGAAAAAAAAGAGACAGCAAGGCAAAAGTGCAGGAAAAAGAGAAATTCAGAGTTGCTTTCCTAAAACAGCTGACATAAGCTGCCCATCTTAATTAGGACCAGGTTATTTTCCTAATGATCACTGGAACATGTCTTTTCAGAACAGCCTGACCCTGACCTTGAGGACAAGCGGTAAACCGCATAGTCTTTGTGAAGAATGAAAAGAGTTTGTTTATAGATCAGCAGAGTGTCGATAAAGCGGCATCAGTGCTTGGGGAGGAAAGAAATAAAGAGGGGCCTCGGGGAAACGCTTTTGAAGCAACTAATATAGAGATTTGCCTCGATCACTTCAACCCCCTTTTTAATTCCATTAGAAAACCAATTGATTTGGCTTTGCAACCGCAGAGTGTGGCAGATGTGCGCTATACACTCGCAGGTAAAAATCCTTGGTGAAAACGCAGGGTTTAAAAAAACAGCAATAAACTACAAGATGTTTTCATTGTGAGAGCGCATTAGAGGATGCATTAGACAACTGGAGATGCTTAAAGGGTCCATGGGAAAAGAATCAGGGGCTTAGTGTGCTTCAAACGGCAAAAAAAAACACGGAAGAAAAGGAAACATTATCAGTTCGTAAAGCTCAAGCCTACCAAATGTTCAAAAAGGCCCCATCGCCCCATGATGATTTCGTGGCGTGTTTAATTTAGATAGAATCTAATTAATTTACATTTGATACTGGAGGAGATGCTTTCATCAGCCTGTCATTTATCCTGCGTGTTAACACCTGTTAATTCACTATCTCCCCAGTAATGAGCTTTTAAAAAGGAAAGAAGGCTCTGCATGCCCAAACACATTCGCAAAACACACAAACAACATCTTTCACAGATGTGAGGAACTATTCTGACAGACAGATTCACCAAGCACGGGTCACTCCCAATGAGATCCTGGCTGACCTCCAGTCCTGCCATCTGATTATCATCAAAGCATTTGTCATGGGACAGAAGTGCAGAGAGCCGTCAAATAAGATCTTAAGGTGATATCTTATTATTCCAACCGCATACAAGCAAACCAGCACCCCTCCGCTGCAACAAAACCAAGCTTTCCGGGATTTCACTTGCTTCTAAACAAGAAAACATAGTTATATACAGTCTCTCCTTTTCAATCATAGAGAAGTCTAGCTCTATATATTTTTTTACATTCGACTTCCTATATGTGAAGGATATGCTTTGGAATCATATTAACGGGCCGTCAAGTGCTAGAACAGCGGTATTTTCAAAGAGCCTGTGGTCACAAATGTCATTCTGTGAATTCACAATGTGCTGCATCCATGTGCCGCCGCCGACCTGAGAATGAATCAGCGAACGAGGAGAGAGAGAGAGAGAGAGAGCGAGAGAGAGAGAGAGAGAGAGATGAGAAATATAAAGAAACACAGCGAGAGTGACAAAATCAAATCAAATCAATGGCGCCGTACAACACATCTAGTGCGCACCTTTATCTGTCATATTTCAAGTTGGTGACTTGGTTTCAATTATGTTTGCTTTGTTTGGAGCCATGTGGGAAAAATATCAACGGATGTGTTTCATAACCAACAGACGGAACGTAGGATTGGCATGGTGGCATAAAGTATCTGAAAGACTTTTCTATGTAGCCGAAGTGTACTTATACTGACATGCTGTATTGAAATAAAGTAACTTTTTGCTGGTCTTCATATATTAAAGACAGATTTTCAAATGCACAAACATGGGAAAGTCTGTGGATGAGATCTGAGAAGAAGAATGAGCGAATGATGATGAAGAAAGTAAGAAAAAGGTATGCTATCAAGTGCAATACCTGTGAGAAGTCCAGCAGGGGGAGCTCTACCAGCCCTCATAGGCAGTGGCCACACAAGCTTTCAGTTAAGATGTAGACAGACCTCAAATGACCTCTGAGTGTATGGATAACATAGGAGCGTTGTGTTATTATACACATGAAAACCGCTCGTTAAATGGCGAGTTTCTCACTCGTTTCACATTAATTTACCCTTTACATTCAACCAGATGCTGGAACATAGCGTCCCTTCTAAAAAAAATGAAGGAAACCGAGTATAATAAGCCAATATTGGTTTAATAAGAGCAGCGCATCCTTTATATAAACCAAAACCACTGAGTAGATTAAATAAATACACATCAACTAGACTTTTTTTTTTTTTTCACTCAATGTTTGTAGCCTAGTGCCTTCCCTCCGCCTGCCACAAATCAGACACGCGCTTTGGGAGTCTCTGGCCTCTCTCAGGACTGTATATCTCATAGACCTTGAGCCCTGCAAATTACAGCAAACACAGGATAAGACTCTTGTTTCTAAAACCAGACTGGCCTGTATGCCACACATTCTTCTGAAGGGTTAGTCTGAGTCCCTGGTGCTCTCAGACATAATGGCATATTCACATCACAGACACACACACACACCTAAACATCTCAGAAGGAACGCCACCTCCTGCGATAGAAGCTAGAAACGGCATCTGTATGAGGAATGCGCGCCACAATCGCGTTTTGTTACGACAGAGAGACATTGCAAACAAGACCTTCCACCTAGGGTGCGACTCTTGAGTGTCTCAGGTGAATGTTTATCAGCAGTGAAATCCCTAACTGAGCTTATTGGGTGAGAAGACACTGCATTCCTGAGGAGAGAGAGCGAGCGGACTTTCTTTTTTTCCCACTCCAAACGAGGGCACTGGCCTTTCACCTCGCCTAGAGACCCTCCCTGAGGTTAAAGTGTAATCCAGGGCGTATGACCACAAAGACCTGAGCCTAAAGGCCAAGGACTGGCACATTTTCTGAATTACACTGTTCTCTTAAGCAATGACTGACCACATATCTAACGGCAGGGTGTCCAACGCCAGCTTTCTCACTGTATTTTTCATTTAAAGTTTTATAGTTGGGTGTAAAGCAAACTAGATTTGGGATGCTAGAGATTGATTGCAAAAATTTTATAAAAGGTCTCCTTAAACCATGTTTAATCTGACGCTGATGAGGAAATAAACAAGATCAAAATACATAAAAAATGTTAGATTGCACAGTTAGATCATTTACATATTAGAGCATAAGTTCTAATCTAGCTTCCTGTTGCAGCCAGCTCTGTGAATCTAAGCACACTTATCTGAAGGTATCTATTAAAATGCTTTTAACGCCACTACTTCTTCAATCCAAAATTTCTACAATTTTATGTCAGTGATTTAAAGGAAACTGCCGTGTGAATTTTCGGAATGAGTCCTTTAAAGAAAGCCATATGGGGAAAGAAACAGGGCAAAAGAAGAGAGTTGTTTAATTGACATTCCCCTCCCCCGTTTTCCCAGGGTAAAGAAGGGAGAAAAAGGTTTTGTGTGTCTCACTGTACAAAAGGAAGCAGATTTGCAGATGAGATGACCCTGTGACCCCTGGAGCCGTTGAAAGGTTCTCAATGGCATAAACCCCACATAATCAATCACATTCTGGGGCTGTGGTCAGCACCGGGCCGCACAGGCAGCCCTCTGAGCCGGACTGTAAACAGACACCCACTCCTACGGGGTGATGGGGGGGATGAAAGAACCTAACGACATTCCTTTATTCTTCTCTTTGTATGTGTGTGTGTGTGTGTAAAAAGCCCAAGTAAACAGAGACATCCAAACATCTTATTATATCAGCAGGACACCTAAAAAATGAATGAAGAGCATTCTTCCACTCGCAGATGTGAATAAAGGAAAAATCCATTCATTTTCGAAACAAACGCACCAAACTGAGATGCTCAAGGCTGCGTCTGAACCCAATGCTGCTCTGGGTCCCGTGTCTTCAGAACAGGAGGAAAGATTAACTCGGAATGCCACACACCCAACCTTTATGACTGAGCAATCAATGGTTGAGTATTTTCAGTGATATCTTATCTAGCCCAGCATTTCATTTCTTCTGCTTTATGTGACTTGTGAGCGAGTGACCAGGTGTCATCTATCAAAACAATTCTAGTCTCTGGAAACCTGCTATTAACTGATAAGGGCCAGCCTCAATGGCGTAATGGCTCCCACCTGAGCTCACAACTCAACTCTGCTTGGGAAAAGGCAGTAGTCAGGAGACCGGGCACAGGAGAACAACAGAAATTGAAGGTGAAGAGCTTACATATAATTAGTGCTAAGACAAGCAACACTATTACTACTGCTCATACTTGGGTTAAGGATTTCAACAAACTCCCAAACCTCTATTAAACCTAGGTGCATAGGTGCTTGATCATGTATGCAATTATTTTATAAGCAATCGTACTAATGATTTTCACCTGGTGGTCAATTTAACATGAAAATAAATAAATACGTACATAAAGTTGTTTAGATAGAAAATACTTTTAAAGACGACAAAAAAAGAAAAGAAAAAAGACATATCTAGGAACCAGAATATCATGGTCTTGAGCCTCTTCTGACCTAGCAAACATCCAGGATACCCTAGCAACCACCTAGCCTCATTGCAGTGGCTTTATGCATTAACAAACACAATTAATAATAAAGGTATTTCTGGCTAACATGGATGAAAACTAAAAATCAATGGGAAAAAATTAATGAATTTAAAATATGAAAAATCTTTAGTATTTTATAATACATAAAATAAAATGCATAAAAATACATTGCTAAAAATAAAAAACTGGGGTGGAGTCAGTGAAAATGTTTGGAGGGTTAAAAAAAAACTACTGGCAGCAGAAAAAAAGCCTTAGTGTTGAGCATTAGCATATCACTGTTATATGAATGTTTATATGCCATTCAAAATCTAAAATAAAATAAATACCATACAGGAATTGAGCTTTGAACCTATAGAAAACTCACATAAAAATGTGAATATTCACCTTTTATAACTGCAGAGATATAAAGGTCTTTACTCTAGCCAGGTATATGAAGGCATTCATATATGGAGACAGTTATATCTGGCTCAGAAATGAAGATGAAGAGCAAAAGCTGTTATGGAATCATTCACTCGCTGCTCCATCAATTGCACAGGCACAGGTAGTGAGAACCAGCTCTCTGGTTAAATTGGCCAGTGTGAAGACTGTGTCACTAGGCAACAAGACCTGATCGCTCCTTTGTTTGGGGTGAAAGGTTGGAAGTGTTCACACTAATCTCAGAGTTCACAATTAAGTAACAGAAGAGTGTCTTCCACCTCCCTTCACTCCCCTTTCTCATCTTAGGGGAACAAACACCACCAAATCCCCCATCGCTAATGGAAAAGTATTTGCACTGTAAATTAAAGGGTACACTTTTTATGCTTTGTACAGATCACTTTTGGGATGTCTGCAAACAGTTCAAATCTAATTACAGGGTTTGGGGGGGCTGGATTCACTTGAAAAGCTGAAGGAACAAAAGAAGACTGGCCCATTGTGGAGAGTAGCTCTGTTGCGTCTCCAGTGAATCCTTGTCTATTCAGGCCACTCGTGGGACGGGGGTTAATCCATTACAGTGATACTTCAAGGTGGGAAACTCAATCACAAATGGTCTGTGTGTACGTTTTCTTTTAGTTTTATCATAGCAGCAGATTTTCCTGTACTTCAGTTTTTTTCCACCTCCTTTTCATATCTTACCTCCCCCTCAGCATTTAATTACCTATGGTTATTAGCACTGAGATACAACACATTCAGAACCGAAGCGGATAATGCTTGTTCAACACAGGATGAGTCTTATTGTAGTGGGCAGGGGCGTCCCATCTCGGGCGAGTTTGGCGAACAAGATCGGGAGATTCCTGCTGGCTTCTTTACAGCATGTGAATTGCCGGCCTACAGAAGTCTGTAATCTCCCCACAAAACTTTTATTTTCTTTTGGACATGTGCTGCTGTCTCTCCTCACAATGCGCATCAAAGCATCTCTCTAGGCGAGATTCTTCCCTAACGCCGTGCCAGAAGGATTTAGACAGCACTATTTGCTGTCAAATCTCCGCTGAGAAACAATGCACGCTGCGGCCATCACGCAGAGATGCTACAAAACCCTGTTTCCCCCCATTGTACCTACTAAGCTGGGACGGTGACCCTCAGTGCAGCCTGTCGACTGCGGTGGGTCTTCGTCAAAGTTTCCAAGCGGACCGCTTACATCGACTCCACACCGAGTCAGTTGATAAAAGTTGAGCTCATTGTGAGAATTTATACTTCGCCTAATGGCTAAACATTCTTGCCAACAGATGATTACTTTTGGGTGTTGGCCGCACGTCTGCACATGGTATCTATCAGCCAACTGAGCATCTCACCCACTGGAAAACTCATTTAGATCCTATCTAGGGAAAAAATTAGTTGTGAAAAAGAAGAGAGAGGCCAGGCAGTTCTGCGCTTGATTTAATTTGGTCACTGATACAGAGTCCAAGCACTTGTGCCCTCTGTATTTGGGGAAAGGAGAGGGGGAAAAAATCAAAATAAAAAGCTTGTGTTCAATAGACCTGGCGTAAGGACGCGCGCGCACCACTTCAAAGGATTTAAGCGACAAACAGGGTCTAAGCCGCTGCTGGACCGGCAAAATCCCACATAACATTCAGATAATCATTTTTAGTCTTTTCCTTTAAATCTTACAGCCCTCTGAATAGAGCTTGAAAAACTAAATTGACATGTGGGTCAAATGATTTTGGGTTTAAAGTTTGCTCCGCGTCACCTGTTATTCACCCTGCAAGCTCAAAACAGAATGGGCAGAGCTGCATGTGGAACAACAGTTTTTATGACACAGGAAAGGGAAAACAGTTACGAGGATATCATATGCTCATGGGAAGCTGCTCCTCAAGGAAATCATAATTATGTTGTTATTTAAGTTACACATTAGTGAATTTTTTTTGTTATGTAAAAAATAAAAATGTAATAAAAATTGTGCTTTATGTATCTTACCACTCTTGTGCGGTCACTAAAAATAGTGGGATATCAAGTTAGTTCTTACATCATTCAGACATGTCTCAAATGCAGCAATAATAGCAAGTGTCCGGCCAACCTGCAATGAGGATAATGAAGGCCTACAGTAACCAAGCTGGGTGCAGGCGGTCAGTGGGGCTCGGACAGATGGGTCCTCCGCTTGAGAGTGGGACAGCTTGCTCAGTAATGGATGTAGAATGAGATATGGGGATAGAGTCTGGCACAGCTAATAGTCATTTAATCAGCTGCAGCTGACCGGCACATGGACACCATTTCTGATGCCATGCTGTCTCAGAGCGATCCAACCCCATCAGCCTTTACCTACAAACACTGCCACAATACAGGCTAAGAGCTCATTGTCCTGTAAAAAAAAAAGAAATAGCACCGAAAAACAAATTTCTGCCCCTGAGAGTATTTCTTGTAAGCGTCCTGTCCTGAAGGTGACTTTCAGGGACATCACGCAACTACGGTGGGACCATATTTATGTGTCTTAAAAAAAAAAAATCTATATACAATGGCAGTCAAAAGTTAAAAAAATGAAAATATATGTAATATATTAAATGTAAAAATATAATTCAAATAAAAAAGTTATTTTAAATAGTAATAATACTTTACAATTCTAACTGTATTTTTGTTAAACTTCTTAATTTCTTTTTTTTTTATTTAAGAAAAGAGCAACATTGACATGATGATAATAGCTTTGGTCACACTTTGTTTTAAGGTCCAATTCTCGCTATTAACAAACCATTAACTATGACTTTTTGCCTCAAACTCCTAATTTGCTGCTTATTAATAGTAAGGTAGTTGTTAAGTTTAGGTATCGGGTATGATTAGGGATGTAGAATATGGTCATGCAGAATATGTGCTTTATAAGTAATAAACAGCAAATATGTTAATAATAGGGATGCTAATAAGCAACTAGTTAATAATGAGAAGTGGTCCCTATACTAAAGTGTTACCATAGATTCTTTTGTGTTCCACAGGGGGAAAAAAATCATAGTTTGTGAAATTCTCAAAGGCATGTGTTCCCTCATGGGCATAATGCTTCTGGTCACCTCTGACACACTATAGTAAACAAAATTGCCTTTGTGTAAATTGAACAGGACGCCCAAACTAGCTCACATTCATATGAATTGACTTGTGCAACTTTAATGCACACTGACAGGTTAATTACGTCACAATTAACTAAATGCCTAACAGCCGTTCTACTAGCAGCGGTGTGATTAAGTTTATAGTGGGGTATGACATGACCTGTGTTTACCGGTGGCACCAACCCCATTTGCGAGAGTGACAAGAAGAGTGGAAGCCTTTGGGCACATTATTCGGGGATATTTTCAGATGTGGGAGAGAAAATGATGAGGGGGTGAGGGAACCCAAAAAAAGCGCTCTTTTCTCTTTCTCGCTGTGCCAAAACAAAGCCGTGTTGCTCTATTCCTTTCTCTCGCTCTGTCAAAACTATTTCTGGCTTCAGAGAAGAAAGTGTTTACTCTGTGGCCTGGTTCACTGGAGTCACGCCGTGTTTCCACCGAGCAAATCTGCTGTTCTCTCTCCAAAATGGTTTGCATATTTTCCCTGTAACACAAGACTTAAAAAGGACGAGAGGAAATCAAGAGGGAAGGGGGAGCTGCTGCTATTATATCTGGATTTACATGCAGTCAGCTGCTCGGCCGGTTTAAAGAAGGCTGTGTGACAACTATGCCACCGATCTAGTCTATAACAGTATCTCTGAATTGTAAACCAATAATAGCTGTGATGTTTTGAGGCTGATGGCTGAGTGGGAGAGTCCTGGAAGTCTAACTGATTCATCGATAGAGATCTGATTGAGGAGACCCAGGAGCTTCATGGTCAGTTTCCTCATAATAGTTTTGTCAAAAGACAATTTTGAGTTACGTAGCTTCTGTAGAAACACTGGAACTTTCCCCCCTCGTCTCAAATCTTCCATTCAATCCATCACAGCAAATAAAGTACCGCTGTGGTAAAGCGTATCTCTCGGCTCGACATCATATCAGTGCTTCAGATTGAAATGAGACATGCCGTTTCACACTCTGTAAAAGTCAATACCCCCTATTTAAAATGCACAAAAACACACAAAGGCCCCTTCAGCAAGATTCATGAGTGAATTTTTCATTGCAGTCCCTTGAGATAAGTGATCGTGAAGCTGAAGTCTCTTCAAATTGGGCTGCCCTTTAAAGTAGGTCAGAACTGAGACTCCAGTAGCACTGGGGCTGTGCGTCAACACAAAGCACTGAGTTGTTTTCTCTCAGAGGCCGGCAAAAAAACGACACGACATTTCGCTCCTTAACCAAACTCTCCAACTGTCTAAAAGCCCGACGTCACAGGCCGCTGTAATGTGGTATTTGGGTTTTGTCTTGTTCATGTTTCCATGTCTTTTATTTTGTAATTGTTGCTGTTTGTGATGTTTGGATCACTCTGTAATGAACAATCCACTGAAGGTGAGTGTAGTGAAGAACCCAAGTGCAGTTTTTTTACAAAGTGATCCAAACATCCAAACAATAATCCGAGACTTGACTTGACATGAACAGACTGTTGACGTTAACGTGCGAGGCATAAGGAAACGATTGGCCATGCACCGAACTCGACGTGGAGACACCAGATGGAATGAACAGACATAATGAACAGACCAATGAACAAGGACTAGACTCACCGACAGCAGGTTACAACATCAATACACGACGAGAGACAATGGCAACATGAGGGCTACTTATAGCAGACAAGAGGGGCACTACAAGAAACAAACCAATGGGGGAAACAAGAAACAGACTAAGACCACCCACTCAGAACCATGACAACATACACAAGGCAGAGCAGGGCGAGAGACAGAGACAAGGACGCTGACACAAACAGCATGAAACAATTACAAAATAAAAGACATGGAAACATGAACAAGACAAAACCCACACACCACATTACAGCAGCAAACACCTCGCCAAAGGATGCTATCAACACAGATCAGAGTCATTTGAAGACCACCCACTGTAAGTTCCCAGGTATATACAAGCTCAGATTTTGTTGATACTGTCCGCTAACCCAAAAAATGTAAAGTTCAGGTATATTACAAGCTATTTTGATACTTCCAGATAACCCAAATGCTATCTTATCTGTTCTTTGCCACACAGAGGACTATTAAATGCTAAATAAATAGAACATGTAAATGGGTGAAACAAACCTGATTTATCAGTCTGAAATACAACAGGCTGTACACAAGGGCCCCTTATTCTTCCAGTCAACATATCACAGCAGCTGATTTCTCTGACATCAACAGAAATGAGACGAGCCTACAAAGGGACCCATTGAAGTAGCGGTGCTAGTCTGGAATGAGGCAGGAATCGTGCCGACCATCTAAAACTCAAACAAGTTAACAAAAGGTCTTTTAACTAGAATTTTTATTAGATTTTAGATACTTTAGTACTTAAACACTTGTATCTACAGACACACAAATACATTGAAAAGTCTCTAGGCCACAGCTTGAATTTATGTTGGATCAAAAATACAGGAAGAAAAAAAAAAAAAAAGGAAATAAGAATACCGTTATAAATATTATTACAATAAATAACTGTTTAAAATTGACATTTTCTATAATAAAAAGTAATTTATTCTTGTGATGGCAATGCTGGGATTTGGAAACATTTTAGTGAGTTGGAAATACAATGTTTTTTTTAAAGTTCAAAACAAGAGCATTTATTTAAAATATAAATCTTTTATAACATTATGAAATGTTTTTACGGTCCCGTTTGATGCAAATAAAAGTTGCTGAATAAATTAAAAGCAAATAATTGCTTAGATTTATAATACATACCTATATATATATATTTTAGATATAGTTACACTAACACACATACTACTCATACTGTGTGCGAAGTGTCTCTGCTGCTTTAGAGAGAAGCAGAAAATAATCTGACAATGACACTGTATGCAGGTGGGAAAAAAACCCTGTTTTTCTCTTTAATAGAGAAAATTAAACAAATTCAATATCCTATCAGTTCGGACTCATTCCATCATGCCTAATTTTGTTGCCGTTTTGTTATTGCCGTGTTACTCAATCATTGCGGCATCTGATTTTCCATGAATGGCTTTTGTTTCGTCATTCATGCATGCAGGTCGACTTCATCGGCAGTCCTCCTTATAGCATTACAGAAAATGACCGCTGCTCCCTGCACTTCAGCCTTTTGCCAGTCGAGCTGCCAACTTGAAAAATGAGACCTGGATGTTTACAACGACAAGAAAACTTTGTCCATCGTAAACACCACCACCATGCCAACAGTCGTTAACTATTTATAAAGAGGGTGCAACTGCAAGTTACACATCCACTAAGGCTGGTGTGGGGGCAGAGATGTGGTTTTTGGCCTGTTAAGTAACAGTGTTAGCATAACATAAGCATGAGCGGACGGCAGAGCGAAATCAGACTTGGCTTCGAATTGAGGTTTTGGACGCAGGGTTTGTCACTCTGATCTGACTAACAGTGGGAGATAACAAGATGAAATCTAAACGTTTCCTGTTGTGGCCTTTACACCATTCTCTAAGAATGATTCAAAAACCACCCCTCGGTGCGTAGCAAAATGTGGACGTCTGCCTGTCATGGCTAGTGTTCAGGAAAAAAAAATCCTGAAGCCGCAGACATAAAACCCCCCAATAACCCACTTCAAGTCTATCTAGGCTGTGAAAATGAAGCATATGGGTGAGCATATTGAGGGACTGTGGAAAAAAAAGCCAGCGTATCAAACTAGCCATGCGTTATAGCACATTTAAAATATAAGCCTGGTAGCCACAGGGGAGGCTGGCCTCACTGCTGTTCAGGTCCCTGGCAGGAAGACAAGTTTCACTGCCCATCTTTTTTTACTCCAGACTCCAAATCTATATTTAGCCAGGCTTTTCCACTGGTATGCCTTTCTCTGATCGTTAGCCCTGTTTAACCCCTATTTACAATGGGCCCCATACTGGTCAAGGATCTTGGGAAACCTGGTCAGTGAGGGCACGGCAAGCCTTTTACGCATGTCTGTCAAATAACACAAAGTGCTCAACCTTTGGGACAGAGACTGGGACAGAGACTGGGACAGAGCTGGGCTGGATATATGAAATATTCATAATATATTCACAATGAATTGGCAAATCGTGAATATCAATAATTTCAATGTGTATTCATTTGCCAATTAAATTTCCTAAAGACTTAAGTCTCGCAATTACAAGAGCAATAAGACATGCTTTAATAGCAATTCTTCAGTAGCCAAAAGATAGTCAGGATTAATCTTGTCAATGAAATTACTAATGAAAATGGTCAATAAAGGATGTTTTTATTTAGTCAACAATAAAGACGAAGAAAAATGTGCACCGACAATCAAGATTTCGATTGAAACATACTTTTGATAAAAATGTTGAAGGAAAAAAATCTATATCAATCATTCAAAATATTGATTTAATATAAAGGATTAAAAAATTATACCAGTAATATTTTAGGCAAGTTTTATTCTTTTCCATGAATCAGTTCAAAACACCGATTTAAAATGATTTCATTCAATATTCTACACAAAAAACAACTATGCGATGATATATATATATATCATTAGGGCTGGGTATTTGGGCTGGCGGGTTCTCGATTCAGATGTCCCGATTCATTTCGATTCGCAAGCTCTCGATTCGATTCTCTATTTTTTTTTATTACTTTCAGTGAATATAGTTTTAATACAAAATGCTATTGATATTTCTAAAAAATTAACAGTAAACATTAGTTTACAAATGGTGAATTAATAAAAATATATTAAGAACCACATGTCTGTATTTTAAACCTATTCTTTTTTTTTTGTATAGGGTCCTTTTTAAAACAATAATAGGGCCCTATAAAATGTTCTTAATTTTTCTGGTAATAAAATGAAGGCAAAAACATAAATCGAAATTTATCCTAATCCAAAATGAAAATTTTAAACCCTTCTATTTTTGGCAAACATAGTGTCTGCACAAAAGGGTTTACTGTTGAAATTAAAAGAAACGATGTGATTATTCTTTAAAATAAAGAATTTTGAATATTTATTAGCGTAGGAAGTAAGTCGACTGAGTCTTAAGACTGCTAAATAGTTATATTCTGACGTTTAGATGAAAGGGGTCTATGAGCTTTTTTAAAGATCATTATTTTGTGTTTTTGGTGTAACAGGATATGTTGACATGCTTTAATATTCAAAAAACTAATATTTTTTCAAATACTGTACATGAGGTAGGTCTCTATGCCCCGCACTCTCAAACGCTTCGTTTTCTACAAAGTCCCTCCTTCTGACAAGCGCAGTTTGCTCTGATTGGCCAGTTGACCCAGTGAATTGTGATTGGCCGAACACCGCAAGCACTTGTCGGAAATGTAACGCCCTTACCATAATTGCGAGCTTCGTCTTTCAAAATAAATTTAAAGACAGTAAATAATGTCCTTAGTTTTACCATCAATTCAAGCCCGAAAAGGCAACAGAGTCGCGTGACAGACACAGTGGATGAAGCTGGTAGTGTTGCGTACACAGCCACAGTTAAGACCGCTGGACTGATGTTGACCTCTGTTTCTCTCTCTTGCTTTATCTCTCTCTCTCTCTATCTCTCTCCCACACACGATGCGCAAAACTCCGCATTTGAAAAGTCAATAGCAAATACTTAAAACTAATAAAACAGTAGCTGATTCAGAAGCACCAGATTGTCATAGCAAAGTCAGAATTACCTCCTCCTTAACGGTCGTCCATAAAATGCATTGTTCTGTTGTAAGTGATCTTAAAGAATCCTAAATGCATCTACTTCCGGAAGGACAAATAAAGCGCTTTTGCTTTCGTCTAGAAAAACGCAGCATTTCCTAAACATGGCTACTTCAAACACTAAACTGCGGTTTACTGAAACCAGCCTTTTTCTTTGCGGGCACATGGGGCGGGCGATGATGCAAATATTTCCCATAGTGAGGGGTTAGATATGTGTTAGGGGCAGGGCGTCTTAACTTTGATAAAGTTGTTTTTTTGGTTTTGAGACTTTAGTCTTTGCAATTCAGGGATCTTATCTATGCACAATCCGCTTGTAACACTCCAAAAGAAAGGAAAACTTGAAATCGCAGCATATGACCCCTTTAAATCTAAACTTTTATTTGACGGTGGTTGCCGGAAGAACTCCCGGTGGGAAATGCTTATGAAGTGACTCTCAGAGCAGCTGGAGATGACATCCGTGTTCATATCATCATTTAGTGAGACGGCAGAAGCTGAAAACACTGCGAGTGTCATCCGCGCTTTAGTATGTGTGTAGTAAACAAAAAAATTGTGCCCCGCCATTCATTCATTGCAGAAATCATGACGCCGTATGTGTGATATCAAATGCTTCCGCAGATTTATAGTATTACTATAGCATTTCACATGAGCATTGCGCAAATTGGTGTTAATGCCATGATAAGTGCTGAATGAATGACAGGCTTTCTGTTGTAACATAGTGCAAGGTAAATAAGGGTGACATCTAATGTAGAAGACTAATGATAAGATTCACATTTATCAGATCTTGTTTTACATGTTTGCTGAAATAAATACCGGACAAGATCGATTTGCAGCTTTTGAGAATCGATATCGAATCGACGTCATTTAAAAAAATGATTAATCGAAAAATCTATTTTTTTTTTTGACCAGCCCTAATTTATATTATATATATATATATATTTATTATATATATATAAAAATTAACAGTACATTCCGTTTACAAATGGTGTGAATTAATAAAAGTAATTAACGAAACACAATGCCGTTTTAACCTATTCGTTTTTTTGTATAGGGTCCTTTTTTTAAACAATAATAGGGCCATATAAATATAATATTAAATATATGTATCTATATACAGTTTTCTATATAATATTCGTATATATATATCTATATGTATACACAGATATTATATAATATTATATATATATATATATATATATTATATATATATGTATATATTAGGGTTTGGGGGGCTAGTCGAAAAAATAGTCGATTACACGAAAGAAAAAAAAAAAAGAAAAGAAAAAACAAAAACATGATTTTATCATTCAAATTACCATCATTTTAACATTGCATATAAAACATTTTAAATAAGTTAAAATAATACGTTTGAAAAAGAATACATTATTTTTAAAAGTTTATCTGGGCGGAAACTACATTTTTACCTCCGACTACATGCGTTTTTTGTCAGTGGCGGCGAGTCAACAAAAAATGACCTGCGAAAGACGAGAAGGTGTGGGATTATTTTGAATTAGAAGGAAACTGAAAAGTTTTGAGTAAATTGTGTAATGTCAAATTGTCTTACAATAGCTCTACTGGAGCGATGCGTAATCATATTTAATACAGGCACGTAGGCGTTAGCTCAGAGGCTGGCCAAAGCCAGCAAATGTCAATCACGTCATTCACTACAACCTGCCGGTGCTGCGATCCCATCCGTGCCGTCTATTCTTCTAACGAACACCCACTTCGGTGGTGGTGCGGGATGTCCAGGCCAGTGTTGCCAATTTGGGGATTTTGTCGCCAAATTTAGCTACTTTCTCATTGTAATTGGGACTATCTTTTTTTTCTTTTTTTTTGCGACACACGGAGCTATTTTTCGCTAATTAAATAAAAACTATCGATTTTTTTTTTTTTCTTTACTTGGGCCTCACACCCTGCGTTAGGCCGGGACTCTCCCCTTTGTCTCAATCATGCCAAAGGTGCGTTCGACCTTTCATGCCGCACTGCGCAGACCAGAAAACGATAGTGGCTGACTGAAGAGTGCAGCAGGTTATAATTGTCTGACTTGAACCGAACGCCACATTCACTGTCATGTTGTGGCTCGAGTACCGCGGAGCGGTTTTTTCGAGAGCAGCAGGAGACTCAGTGGCGCGCTTTTTATTTATTTGCATTGCATATGAACAAGATATAACAAAATAGAAATACACTTTGCATATAAATGACAGCTGGCGCAGCTTTTTCAGAGCGACTGGCAGGAGGTGTGATGTAACACAGTGTTTAACCATTGGCCAAATTCTGTGAACATGCAACATGACAGTGTTCTAACATTTCAAATCCAATAATGCTCTAAATCTGTGTTTTTTTAGAACCAGTAAAAGCTTTTTACTGTAGTCGCAGTTTATATGGAGTTCACGTTTCATCTGAAAGCATACATTCATCCACTTTATTAGTATTTAAATAGTATATATTTACGTTGAACTTTATTCTTGAACAGATGGCGCTGTATTAAGCAGTATATAAAAATTGTTTCTGTTGCTCATGAAAACGTTTCTGAAACGTCTGTGTATTTGACAAATATTGCATTTAATTCACTTCATCTGTGATAGAGTATGCAAACACCGCATGAGCGTCACTAACAGGAGCAGAAAGTGTCCGGCTTGACAGCTCAGTTTTCAACTCCGCCCCCGACTGCAAGCAGCTACTCTCGTTGACTCCCGTCTGTAGCCGTGCTTCAAGTCGAACGCACATATTATAAGCATCAATCAAGATGGCGGAAAAAAAATGAACATCTTGTTTTTAACCACGGACACAAAAGTTATACCACAATTCATGCACAGTCATGTCAACCAGATACTGAGAGAGAGACACAGTGCATCATCGTGTCGTGTGCTGGGATGCAGTATTTTGCACTTACTTTGTAGTAAGAGGCGTGCGTTGAAAAAGTTTTACTTAATAAAGTTGTTCGTGTTGGAGAATTCATTAATATATTATTTCCGTTGTATTTGGAGCAGGACTGGATTGCACTTTGGTGACACATAAACAATTTCCCAACATTGAGTGTCTTTCCCATCTTGCCATCAGGTTTGAGTGCTTGCAGCTCACAAGCTTTCCTCAGTTCCTATACCTCTTATATTCCTATATTTTGTTATACGTTCATGTGTAAAGTATAATACAGTGGGTACGGAAAGTATTCAGACCCCCTTTAAATTTTCACTCTTTGTTATATTGCAACCATTTGCTAAAATCATTAGGTCATTTGTTTTCCTCATTAATGTACACAGCACCCCTTATTGACAGAAAAACACAGCATTGTTGAAATTTTTGCAGATTTATTAAAAAAAGAAAAACTGAAATATCACATGGACCTAAGTATTCAGACACTTTGCCTCAGTATTTAGTTAGGAAGAGGACCCTTTTGAATTAATACAGCCATGAGTCTTTTTGGGAAATATGCAACAAGTTTTTCACTCCTGGATTTGGGGATCTTCTGCCATTCCTCCTTGCAGATCCTCTTCCAGTTCTGTCAGGTTGGATGGTAAAAGTTGGTGGACAGCCATTTTAAGGTCTCTCCAGAGATGCTCAATTGGATTTAAGTCAAGGCTCTGGCTGGGCCATTCAAGAACAATCACAGAGTTGTTGTGAAGCCACTCCTTCATTATTTTAGCTGTGTGCTTAGCGTCATTGTCTTGTTGGAAGGTAAACCACTTCGGCCCAGTCTGAGGTCCTGAGCACTATGGAGAAGGTTTCGTCCAGGATATCCCTGTACTTGGATTCATCTTTCCCTCGATTGCAACTAGTCGTTCTGTCCCTGCAGCTGAAAAACACCCCCACAGCATGATGATGCCACCACCATGATTCACTGTTGGGACTGTATTAGACAGATGATGAGCAGTGCCTGGTTTTCTCCAAACATACCACTTAGAATTAAGGCCAAAAAGTTCCATCTTGGTCCCATCAGACCAGAGAATCTTATTTTCTCACCATCTTGTAGTCCTCCATGCGGGCTTTCATGTGTCTTGCACTGAGGAGAGTTTTCCGTCGGGCCACTCTGCCATAAAGGCCCGAATGGTGGAGGGCTGCAGTGATGGTTGACTTTATACAACTTTCTCCCATCTCCCGACTGCATCTATGGAGCTCAGCCACAGTGATCTTTGGGGTTCTTCTTTACCTCTCTCACCAAAACCCGATAGCTCAGTTTGGCCGGATGGACAGCTCTAGGAAGGGTTCTGGTCGTCCCAAACGTCTTACATTTAAGGATTATGGAGGCCACTTAGGAACCTTAAGTGCAGCAGAAAATTTTTTTTTAACCTTGGCCAGATCTGTGCCTTGCCCCAATTCTGTCTCTGAGCTCTTCAGGAAGTTCCTCTGACCTCATGATTCTCATTTGCTCTAACATGCACTGTGAGCTGTAAGATCTTACATAGACAGGTGTGTGGCTTTCCCATTCAAGTCCAATCAGTATAATCAAACACAGCAGGACTCAAATGAAGGTGTAGAACCATCTCAAGGATGATCAGAAGAACGAGAAAAATGGACAGCACCTGAGTTAAATATGAGTGTCACAGCAAAGGGTCTGTATGAGGGGTTGTGGTAAGTAATGAGGAAAAATTGCAAATTGGCTGCAATATAACAGATGTGAAAAATTTAAGGGGGTCTGAATACTTTTCCGTACCCACTGTATATGTATATACAGTGGGTATGGAAAGTATTCAGGCCCCCTTAAATTTTTCCCTCTTTGTTATTTTGCAGCCATTTGCTAAAATTATTTAAGTTATTTTTTTTCCTCATTATTGTACACAGCACCCCATATTGACAGAAAAACACAGAATTGTGACATTTTTGAGATTTATTAAAAAAGAAAAACTGAAAAAAAAAAACTGGTCCTAAGTATTCAGACCCTTTGCAATGACACTCATATATTTAACTCAGGTGATAATTTCTTCTGATCATCCTTGAGATGGTTCTACACCTTTCATTTGAGTCCAGCTGTGTTTGATTTTACTGATTGGACTTGATTAGGAAAGCTACACACCTGGCTATATAAGACCTTACAGCTCACAGTTCATGTCAGAGCAAATGAGAATCATGAAGTCTGCCTGTGAACTGCCTGAAGAGCTCAGAGACAGTATTGTTGCAAGGCACAGATCTGGCCAAGGTTAAAAAAAAATTCCTGCTGCACTTAAGGTTCCTAACACAGTGGCTCCATAATCCTTAAATGGAAGACGTTGGGATGACCAGAACCCTTCCTAGAAATGGCCGTCCAGCCAAACTGAGCAATCGGGAGAGAAGAGCCTTGGTGAGAGAGGTAAAAGAAGAACCCAAAGATCACTGTGGCTGAGCTCAGAGATGCAGTCGGGAGATGGGAGAAAGTTGTAGACAGTCAACCATCACTGCAGCCCTCCACAAGTCGGGGCTTTATGGCAGATTGGCCCGACGGAAGCCTCTCCTCAGTGATACATGAAAGCCCGCATGGAGTTTGCTTAAAAAAACACCTGAAGGACTCCAAGATGGTGAGAAATAAGATTCTCTGGTATGATGAGACCAAGATATAACTTTTTGACCTTAATTCTAAGCGGAATGTGTGGAGAAAACAAGGCACTGCTCATCACCTATCCAATACAGTCCCAAAAGTGAAGCATGGTGGTGGCAGCATCATGCTGTGGGGGGTTTTTTCAGCTGCAGGGACAGGACGATGGTTGCAATCGAGGGAAAGATGAATAAGTACAGGCCAAGTACAGGGATATCCTGGACAAAAAAACCTTCTCCAGAGTGCTCAGGACCTCAGACTGGACCGAAGGTTTACATTCCAACAAGACAATGACCCTAAGCACACAGCTAAAATACCGAAGGAGTGGCTTCACAACAACTCTGTGACTGTCCTTGAATGGCCCAGCCAGAGCCCTGACTAAAACCCAATTGACCATCTCTGGAGAGACCTAAAAATGGCTGTCCACCAAAGTTTACCATCCAAATGACAGAACTGGAGAGGATCTGCAAGGAGGAATGTTAGAGGATCCCCAAATCCAGGTGTGAACAACTTGTTGCATCTTTCCCAAAAAGACTCATGGCTGTATTAGATCACAAGGGTGCTTCTACTAAATACTGAGCATAGGGTCTGAATACTTAGGACCATGTGCTATTTCAGTTTTTCTTTTTAATAAATCTGCAAAAAATGTCAACAATTCTGTTTTTCTGTCAATATGGGGTGCTGGGTGTAAATTAATGAGGAAAAAAAAAAACTTAAACGATTTTAGCAAATGGCTGCAATATAACAAAGAGTGAAAATTTAAGGGGGTCAGAATACTTTCCATACCCACTGTATAATCATAATATTATTTTATATATATCTATTGTATATATATATATTACTTACTTTACTTTGTACCAATTTACCTGTATACTTTGTTTTCAATTGGCGACCTTTTTGTGAAAATGGGACTTTTGGGAGGGTGAGCTTCTAGGATTTGCTGAGGGGGGGTTGGCAACACTGGTCCAGGCGACTTTTCTGAAACTCTGTAGGCTGGCCTTTTCGTATTCTGCGTGCCGAGCCTTTCAGTTCTGCGATGCGCGCTTTTTTCTAAATGCAGGAATTTTATGGTAATCGCCCTCAGGTCCCGTCTTACCGACCACGTTGATAATTTCAATGAAAAAATAAGCATGGTTCATGAGTAAGTAAAATGGGCAGGTTTGCCATTGTTTTGTTTTTAGAAGATACACGAAGTACGTTTTTAAAAGGACGTTTAAGCTATTCTTGATAACCTTGCTATTGTTTTTGACATCTGTGTGTTTTAATATGTTGGCGCAACGTTATTTGAAGTTAAGATCTGTCAGGCTATTGATGATTTTCCATTGTTTCGCATTTCCCCGCTGATTTGAATAAATAAGCTTGCTTTGGCCGAGTTGAGTGTAGCTATCTTGTTTTTTCGTTTTAACGATGCTAAAATGAAATGATGATACACGTGAGGCAGTGTGCCGGGCAAGTGGAATCATGGGGGCTTGACAGTGTAATCATATGAGTTAAGTATTTAAAATATCGGTTCTTATAAATGCTCAGCACGCACGATGGTTTGTGTCTTTTGGGGGGGTTCTTGCTGTTAGACTAGTCGGATACAAAACTTTCGTTTAAAAGACAGTCAAATTAGTCGTCGCACACATCCCTAGGGGGGTATGTATCTATATATATATATATATATATAATATATTATATATATATGTATATATACAGGGGGGAAAAACGATTAGTCAGCCACCATTGTCACGTTCTCCACTTAAAACCGTGAGCGAGCCTGTAATTTCACATAGGTATACCTCAACTATGAGAGAAAAAAAATCAGAAGAAAAAAAATCCAGAAAAATTACATTGTAGGATTTTTAAAGAATTAATTGGTAATTCCTCGGGTATAAAATAATTATTTGGTCACCTACAAACAAGCAAGAATTCTGGCTCTCACAGACCTGAAACAAATTCTTTAAGAGGCTCCTCTGTCCTCCACTCGTACCTGTATTAATGGACATCTGTTTGAAATTGTTATCAGTATAAAAGACACCTGTCCACATCTCAAACAGTCACACTCTAAACTCCACCATGGCCAAGACCAAAGCGCTGTCAAAGGACACCAGAAACAAAAATGTAGACCTGCACCAGGCTGGGAAGAATCTGCAATAGGTAAGCAGCTTGGTTTGCCCCCTGTGTGAAGGAAATCAACTGTGGGCGAATATTAGAAAAAAAGGGAAAGGCCATACAAGACCAATGATAATCTCCCTCGATCTGGGGCTCTACGCAAGATCTCACCCTGTGTGTTCAAAATGATCACAAGAACTGTGAGCCAAAATCCCAGAACCACACGGGGGGCCCTAGTGAATGACCCGCAGAGAGCTGGGACCAAAGTAACAAAAACTACCGTCAGTAACACACTGCGCCGCCAGGGACTCAAATCCTGCAGTGCCAGACGTGTCACCCTGCTTAAGCCAGTACATGTACAGGCCCATCTGAAGTTTGCTAGAGAACATTTGGATGATCCAGAAGAGGACTGGGAGAATGTCATATGGTCAGATGAAACCAAATAGAACTTTTTGGTAAAAACTCAAATTGTCGTGTTTGGAGGAGAAAGAATGCTGAGTTGCATCCAAAGAACACATACCTACTGTGAAGCATGGGGGTGGACACATCATGCTTTGGGGCTGTTTTTCTGCAAAGGGAACAGGACGACTGATCCGTGTAAACGAAAGAATGAATGGGGCCATGGATCGTGAGATTTTGAGTGAAAACCTCCGTCCATCAGCAAGGGCATTGAAGATGAAACGTGGCTGGGTTTTCAGCATGACAATGATCCCTAACACACTGCCCGGGCAACGAAGGAGTGGATTCGTAAGAAGCATTTCAAGGTCCTGAAGTGACCTAGCCAGTCTCCAGATCTCAACCCAATAGAAAATCTATGGAGGGAACTGAAACTCCATGTTGCCCAGCGACAGCCCCAAAACATTACTGCTCGAGAGGAGATCTGCATGGAGGAATGGGCCAAAATACAACAGTGTGTGAAAACCTTGTGAAGACTACAGAAAACGTTTGACCTCTGTCATTGCCAACAAAGGGTATAACAAAGTATTGAGATGAAATTTAGTTATCGACCAAATACTTATTTTCCACCATAAATTGCAAATAAATTCTTTAAAAATCCTAAATGTGATTTTCTGGATTTTTTTTTTTTCATTTTGTTTCTCATAGTTGAGGTATACCTATGATGGCCTCTCTCATCTTTTTAAGTGGGAAACTTGCACAATTGGTGGCTGACTAAAAACTTTTTTTCCCCACTGTATATAACACACACACACACACACACGTATAATTATTAGGGCGCACGATAGATCGCATGCCGATATGTAACGAACATCTTGTCAGTA
The DNA here is from genome assembly GCA_018155175.1 of Sinocyclocheilus anophthalmus. Classification (NCBI taxonomy): domain Eukaryota; kingdom Metazoa; phylum Chordata; class Actinopteri; order Cypriniformes; family Cyprinidae; genus Sinocyclocheilus; species Sinocyclocheilus anophthalmus. The sequence goes on from JADLZN010011441.1 coordinate 127,846, forward strand.
ACGCCATCTGTATCAGCGGTAATCGCCATCACTGGGGCTTCCACATGGAGCAGCATTAATACAAGAGCCGTGAGCCTGACAAGATAGGCGTTAAAGTAGCGCATGCGATTTATTGGCGCCCGAATATATATTATATATTTTAAAAAAATATTAGATTAAAAAATTAATTCAACACACACACACACACATATAATATATATATATCATTTAATCTGTTTTGAATGGATTAGTTTTTTTTTCTTATATTGCAGGCCCTAGGACAGGAAACAGAGTGTTTGCTGAAGTATTATACTTTAAATACTGAAACCACAATGCACTTCAGACAAACTATTTGAAGCCTTTACAAATTTTCAGACATATTCCCTCAATCGCATTTGATGCTGCTTTAAAATGACTGTTTGTATCAACAGTGATTAAGAATGAGTTCTGAACACTCACTCGTGCCATTTTGGCAGCCATAAAAGCTTCATTCAAGTGTGTCCACTTACATATGGAAGACCAAATTCAATACACTGAAATATTGACTGTACATTTTAAGGATGTCAATCTCGAGTACCTAGTTCCTGAAGGTGGTTCAAGGCTACATGGGTGTGATGAATCTTTTCAGCAAAACAAAATGGAAACATGATCACAAATTTAACACAAACGGTGCTTTCTATACCCGAAGTGATCTAAGCGAGCCAGACTGTTGTGCTGTGGAGTGCTAGACACGTTTGTGCTAGAACATTCTCCCAAGGGCAGATAGCGAGGGCTGTCTGGAAAGTGAGGAGTCATAGCATGGCAGTGTACTGAGGGCCACATGCATCAGCACAGCTCTTGTGTCCAGCAACCCAGCAGAGGTCATCATATAAGGGTCAAGTGCACGAGTGCATATCCCACTCGGGTTGCCACCAAGTACGTAAGCAGAGGCGGAAACTGGAGAGGTCTTCCTTCCATGCCCCAACATTGTTTTGAGGGCACCTAGTAAACAAACAGACCCAACCATGCCCTGTTTCTCACAACCAATAATTTGTAGAATGACAAGCAGGTATGGTATGTATGTGCGTGGTTGTTGGAACTGGTCGCCAGCTTTACCCCATACCTGCTAGGGTGGCTTGCCTTTCACCTCTTCCAGTAAATGTTCATCTTTCACCACGTGTTCCAAAAAGTTGTTGGACTCAACTCTTCAAACACATGATCGAGACTCAAACTTTATTCGCTTAAAAATAACCAAGGTGGCTGATTATTTACCACACTTTGCAAGTAAACACATGATGTAAAGTTTTCTTCCTAGAATGCAAACGGATACGTATTACAAACAAAAAAACTGAAAAGTTATTTTGGATTGCATAGATACAAACCTTGCTATAGTTTGGGGTCAAAAAGGTGCACAAAAATTAGATTCATATGTAGATATGTAAACTAGAGGTATTAATATTCCCTTTCAACTTATAAAACACAAACATTTTAATGAATATATAAAACAAACTAAATATGAAACATGATCAAAACTTAATTTTGAAATTCTGGAACAGCATATGACAAGACACAAAACATTAGATTTTTCTAAAAAAAAAAGTGGGGAAAAAAGAAATTTAGATAAATGAAAAAGAAAGCTTGTGCATGCTTTCCTGAAAGAAAACCTAAAAGACATTAGGGACAGTAATAATTTCTCTTATTACACTTGTACATACAATAACATACTGCATATACTGAATGCAGGACATTTGAGTGTATTTGATGTGTGCAGTGTGGGTTGGTGTGTGTGTGTGTCGCACCTGTGTGGATCTGCCGGTGGGCCTCCAGAGCATCTTCCTTCTGGAACTGAGCTCCACACTGGTCACAAACGATGGCTTTCTCACCAGCTACGAGACAAAAAATAAAGCAAAAGTTATTCAATCTCCATCATTTTGGTGGTCCTCGGGTGGTGCATGGTGTCATATCTCTTATTCGAACCCCAGTAATACTTGTAATGATTTGGTGCCTGCGAGTTGGAAGTCTGCTGGATTCACTTCAGTAAAACTTGCTGGCAAAAACACGGTTTACAATGTGTTTTGGAGGATATGTATGACAGACGTTGATGTTGTGTGCACTGTGCAGTGAAAGCAAGCAAAGGGATTTATCATTCAAGGCACACTTTCACTAAAAACACAAAAATGCTGTCAAACACGACCCTAAAAAGTAGATAAAAACAACTAGAAGCCACACATATAAAATCCACATAGCACGTTCAGATGTTGCAATGGGACACCAAGAGGAACTGTGAGACCACAGGATGCCAATATACAATCTGATCTATAAATCAGAATTAAGCAGAAACACTGCTCACGATCAAAAGGGAGTTTTTAAAATTTCTAACAGAGCTGTCAGCTCTTCTCATTATTTCTTTAAATTTTACCACCTTCACAAGCACAACAGGAAGTCGTAGCTCAGATATAAGAAAAAAAAACAAAGTCCATTTCGCAACCACTGTAAAGTTGCAAAATGTACTGTAATGTCAAGCAATAGAAAAAAGTGTTTTTCTTCTTTTCTTGCAGATGATGCCACTCAGCAATAAACTTAGAAATGTGGCACAAACAAGTTCCTCTAAATGGCTCAAGAAATCATACATCATTATTACCAACGTCACACCATGCCACTGAATGTTGCACATAAAGAGGAACTACCACAGACAAACCTCAGAGCTGATCACTTTAGTGCATTCATTCTCCAAAACTGTCAGTCATGAAACACTGTATCTAGCCTTATGCAATGGGTGTTGTATGCAATTTAATGTGCAGAGAAACTATAAGTACACCATCTGTAATTTAACTTTCCCGAAAAATCTAAATACTGTCTCTATTGCAAATGCAAAACATTCCTGCTTGAGTGGTCTGATATCTCAACTTCTGGCTTGATCATTAGTATAATCTTGGGGTGGACTACCTGTTTGAATATGAATTAAATTAGTACTGAAGTGGCAAAGGGGATGCAGAATAAACAAATGACAGATATGACAGACAGAGTGATAGAATGACAAACAATATAACAAATGGTAGAAAGAAGGACAAATAGACAGATAGAAAGAATGATAGATACTGAAGAAAGATTTTGCCCAATCCTGGTGTTAAGCAGGTCTCTCAACTGGCCATGGAGCAGGAAGGTCCAGGAACTAAAGTAGCTTGAGATGGAGGGCCAGCGGGACATTGATCACCGCCTTAAGTGGCAGAGAGGGAAAAGCCAGACCTTAAAACCCACCCCACAACATAAACGGCAGCTTATTGGAGCAGGTCATTATCTCACAGGGGGTGACAACATCTAGCCACCCAGCAGGAGCGTGCTTCCAGGCCCGGCAAAAGTCATGGAATTAAAGTGATAAATTCTAGCCTCTCCCTTTGATCAATTGCGACTTCTTGTTAAGCACGACAAAAGGAAACAAAAAAAAGGTGTAAAAAAAAAAAGTGTAAATGATGACAGGAAAAACACCTCCCTCAGATTTGGCAGCATTCATACCCCACTTTCGAACCCTTCCCACCAAAAAATGCCTAAACGAAACAGGGATAGAAATAACTGCCTCTCCAGCAAAAAATAAAACAAAAAAAAACATGAGGCTACTAAAAAAAATTAAAAAAAATCGCTCTAGCAACTCCCACTTCCTCTCTCTTATGGGGGTTGCCACAGCCGAGTCGCATGAAGAATGGGTTCTTACACAACCGTGGCTCCCAACAAGTGGAGGAGAGGTGCCACGTGCCACGGGCTCTTACTTTTTACTCCTCCATGAAGTATGCACAACGAAACCTGGGATTTACTGTTTCTAAAGAGGATGACTAGTCGATCGGTCTGTTTTCAAGGGTCGTGTAGCAGTCTCGACAATCTGACACCCTAATGTTAATTTTTAACAAATCAATTATTCATTAGATAAACAAATCGTCACAGTCCCCTCACTCAATTAACTGGAGGCCAGGATGTCTGCTGAACACCAGGCACTATGGTCACCATGACAACTAATCATAATATCACTGGTTTTATGACCCCCCAGGAATGTGAGATGGATAGCCCACTCTTGTCCAGGAAAGCAGGGAAAAAAGGAGGAATAGAGGAAGCAGAGTAGAAATGGTCTGTGTTCTAGTTAATTCATAGAAAACCCGTTATTTGAATGAACACACATATTACTTCAGGCCATTGAGTATATTATTGTAATTGTGTATTTTGTCTTTGATATTCTCAGACTATTTTAGTATGCTTGTGAGGGGACCCATGCCTGATCCTCCCTTTTCACTATATGTAAACTTACCTTGTTTAGTATCTATGAATTAGCCTTCTTATGATCGAAACAAGCGTGAATATTATATATTGGTACATAGGCAATATATATTAGGGCCCTGAGAATCGGATAATTCGATTTAACGTCCATTGCAACTACCAGCTTAGAGAACAAAGGGTCGGCGTAAAACCTCCCGCAAACTGCCACCTCGCTCGGAATTCCATTTTGCTCATTTGGACCAGCCCATCTTGAGAGGCGGGGTTCTTCTCCGACCTTAAAGGCCCGGCTACAGGGACCCGCCCCAGTCGGTGGTTCGGTCGGAAGCCCGAGAAGATGTGAGAACAACGCTTCAGGATACCAAAGCATCTGCGCCAGGCCTTTTCTTCGGCCTAGTCCTTTCCATACATCAAGTGACACTGACTCAAAATGGTTCTTCTCATCGACCCGAATTCAGCAATGATCTACGGGAAGCTTTAAGATTTGCCTCAGGAATCTCTTTCAGACCGCCGAGAATCGCTAAGTATCAAACTTAGTCTTATAAATTGATACATTAAGTATCAGTTACACCTTTTTACAAGGTGTGTTTGAACTCAGAATCTGACGTCTCCCTGAAGGCTTTGATCTGTTGAATATATATGCAAAGTGTTCCATAAAATCCATTCTGTATGCCTCTTTCTATGCTGAGTTCCAACTTTAACCCTTTCCTATACAACTGTATGTGTGTGTGTGGTGTGTTGTGTAGGTTAGACGGTAAGGGTTTATGTTAGTTGTGAGAATAGTTTTACGGTTTAGTAGAAGAAAACCTTACGTATCACACTTGACGTGTTCATTGTTTACTCATAACCGTAGTCAATAATCATGCGGATTTACGTTACAAAATTATAGAATTGTACAGTAAGAAGGTTATTTCCCTTAACCAGGAAATTAATTTTCTTAGAATTGACAAGACAGTTGACTCTGAGTGGTCAGTTAAATATCTACAGTGGATCTAAAATATGAATAGTTAATTATAACTAGTTATGGTTAATTATTCATATTTCCCCATGAGCTGATCCGCTACAGTCGTGTGCGTGAATAAAATGATGTGAGTGAAACCGGAGCCTTTACGGGACCTGCGGCAAACATCCAGTGTCAGATTACCCAGCAGTGGGGCCGCGCTGCCTTTGTTGATGAGTCCCTGAAGAGTGTGATACTAGAGCCCCAGCTGTAATGGAAACGACTGTGACACAAGCAAATTGTCTATGCTTATAAGGTGGATTCTCATAAACAACTTGACAGACGCACCACCGTCTCTCGGAACGCGGTGAATTGGGAACATGAGTAGACAAATACAGCGCAAACAAAAACATACCTTTGCTGTTCGGTGAGCCTACACAAATGCGTTATATAAGACAGTACACTAAGTACCAAAAAAAAAAGCAAAAAAATCCATATAAAAAGGAAAAACCGTGCCGTCAGAACAATGAGTACAGACAGCGTGCTCTCTCTTTTCCTTTAGCGGTAACGAGCTGTACTGTACAGTTTTATTTACACTATCCTCTTATCAGTCACAGAACAGTACGGAGACTGCCAATTGAAAGGGACAGCCAAGAACTGTGTGTTCCTTCTCTTGACTAGATGTGTACCGCAGGCAGAGCAATTTTTTTTATCAACCAAGACAAAAATGCTGGGAGACTGCCAGATTCCCCGTTCACGTTCACACAAGCACGCAGGCATGGATGCATGGATGAGTATATTTGTGTAGCACTGTCAGGCTGATGCAGTGCTCCAGACTGAAACAATGACTAGGGAGCCACTGGCACCTCAAATTAAGCATTTGGGAACCAAATGGCTTTTTTGGTTTCCAAATAACAGAATCGCTCGATATGGGTGATTGTTTGGAAGCCCTGTATGTTCTATCACAATATACCATAGTGACAGAATATTTATAGGTATATGAACAAAACAAAACAAATCAAAAAACAACTATGCCATTGTTTGAAATTCAGTTGGCATTCGGAAAAGAGCTGCAGGTGACAAATACTATAGTAAGTATAGATAACTGAACAAGAATTTTGTTTCTGTTTGAAAGGCTCATGAATAGGCAAATTGCCTTAGCAAATTTAAACGTGTGTGTGTGTGTATAATATATTACAATATCATATACGAATACACCTAGAACTATATACTCATACTACTATATAGACTATACAGTGGTACTGAACTGTATTTCAGATGCCCTTAAATTTGTTCCACAGCATTTGTGTTATTAACGTGCAGCCAGTATACTAAAATCAAATTTAAGTTTCTTTGTTTTTGCCTCATTAATGTACACCCACTGCAAACCGCCCCATATTGACGAAAACACAGAAGTTGACATTTGTGCAGATTTTTACAAAATAAAAAAAACTTAAATATCATCCATGGTCCGTAATAACGACACCGTTGCTGTGACACTTCAATATATTTCAAAACATTCAGGTGCGGTCCTTCTTACTCTTGATCATCCTTGTGAGAGGGTTCTACAAACACCTTTCAGTGAGTCCAGGCGTGGGGGTTTTTGATTATACTGATGGACTTGATTAGGAAAGCCACACACCTATCGATATAAGACCTTACTGCTCACAGTGTATGTCAGAGCAAATGAGAATTATGAGGTCAAAAGGAACTGCCTGAAGAGCTTAGAGACAGAATTGTGGCAAGGTACAGGTCTGGCCAAGGTTACAAAAAACAATTCTGCTGCACTTAAGGTTCCTAAAGCACAGTGGCCCCATAATCCTTAAATGGAAGACGTTTAAGACGACCAGAACCCTTCCTAGAGCTAGCCGTCCAGCCAAACTGAGCTATCGGGGAGAAGAGCCTTGGTGAGAGAGGTAAGAAGAACCCAAAGATCACTGTGGCTGTGCTCCAGAGATGCAGTCGGGAGATGGTAGAAAGTTGTAGAAAGTCAACCATCACTGCTGCCCTCTACCAGTCGGGGCTTTATGGCAGAGTGTCCCTACGGAAGCCTCTCCTCAGTGCAAGACACATTAAAGCCCACATGGAGTTTGCTAAAAAGCACCTGAAGGACTCCAAGATGGTGATAAATAAGATTCTCTGGTCTGATGAACCAAAATAGAACTTTTTTTGGCCTTAATTCTCAAGCGGTATTGTGGAGAACACCGCAGGACTACTCATCACCTGTCCCAATACAAGATCCCAACAGTGACAATGGTGGGGCAAGCATCATTCTGTGGGTGTTTTTTCACTGCAGGTACAGGACGACTGTTGCCAATCGCGGGAAAGATGAATGCGGGTCGGGCCAAGGGGGTCATAGTGATATACCTGGACAAAAACCTCTCCGAATTGCTCATGACCTCAGACTGGGCCAAGGTTTAACCTTCAACAAGACAATGACCCTAGCAACACAGCTACCTAACGAAGGAGTGTTTTCACAACAACTCTGTGACTGTTCTTGACTGGCCCAGCCGAGCCCTGACTTAAACCCAATTGAGCAACTCTGGAGAGACCTAAAAATGGCTGTCCACCATCGTTTACCATCTAACCTGACAGAACTGGAGATGATCTGCAAGGAAGAATGGCAGAGGATCCCACAAATCCAGGTGTGGAAAAACTTGTTGCATCTTTCCCAAAAAGACTCATGGCTGTATTAGATCAAAAGGGTGGTTCTACTAAATACTGAGCAAAGGGTCCTGAATACTTAGGACCATGTGATATTTCAGTTTTCTTTTTTAATAAATCTGAAAAATGTCAACAATTCTGTGTTTTTTTTTCTGTCAATATGGGGTGCTGTTTTTACATTAATGAGGAAAAAAAATGAACTAAAATGATTTTAGCAAATGGCTGCAAAATTGTTGAAAATTTTAAGGGGGTCTGAATACTTGCCGTACCCACTGTATATAGATAGATCTATATAGATATACTAATATATAATATATATATATATAGTATATTATAAAATAGTGTGTGTGTCTAATATATATTTTTTCATGCCATGTTACCACAGGATTAACGCGTTCACACTGCCACGTTTGCGGTCCTGATACGTTCAGGAGTGTGCGCATCTGCACTGCAGAGATCTTTCCACACCGAGTTGTATTTGCTGCCTGTAAGCCGCTGAATTTAATACAGCGCATGTGTGCAGTAAATATGAACATGGATTGACACAAAAATTTTGTAATTACACCATAAATGCATATTATTAAAGTCTATTGTGTTTCACAGTCAACACATATGGCTTTTTTGGCTAGGTTTAAAGGGAAAGAGCACTTTTAGATAAACAAGGCAATTATAGATGGCACTTGTGGAGGTAGGAAAAGGTAGGAAAGTTCTTTATGAACGCCAGGATTGCTTGTAGTAAAGATTTAAATAAAAAAGGAAAGGCAGTAGATTTGACTATTTCTGTCAATGGTAAGTTTATGATAACAAACAAAAAGTAGTTTAAATGTTTTGCCACTTACTTGAGCAACTTAATATATAAATCTATAAAAAAATATAAAAAGCACAATAATGTGCTTATATTTATTGTGTTTAAACATGTCTGAGAAAGACTATTACTGTACTGTGTAAAAAAAAAAAAAGAATTACAATGCTGAAAAAGCATTTTATATATCGGTATCGGTGATCGGTATCAGCAGATACTGCTTTCTGTGATCGGCGATCAGTGATCGGCCATAAAAATCCTGATCGGAGCACCCCTATATATGATAATATATGTATATATATACAGTGGGTAAGGAAAGTATTCAGACCCCCTTAAATTTTCACTCTTTGTTATATTGCAGCCATTTGCTAAAATGTTTATTTTTTTAAATTTTTTTCCTCATTAATGTACACCAAGCACCCCATATTGACAGAAAAACAAAAAATTGTTGACATTTTTGCAGATTTACTAAAAAAAGAAAAACTGAAATATCACAATGGTCCTAAGTATTCAGACCCTTTGCTGTGACGCTCATATATTTAACTCGGGTGCTGTCCGTTTCTTCTGATCATCTTTGAGATGGTTCTAAACCTTCATTTGAGTCCAGCTGTGTTTGATTTATACTGATTGGACTTGATTAGGAAAGCCACCCCCCTGTCTATATAAACTGTTACAGCTCACAGTGCATGCAAGCAAATGAGAAATCATGAGGTCAAGAACTGCCTGAAGAGCTGCAGAGACAAGAATTTTGCAAGGCACAGACTTAGCCCAAGGTTAAAAAAATTTCGCTTTGCACTAGGTTCCTCAGAGCACAGGGCCTCCATAATCCTTAAAAAGACGTTTGGACGCCAGGAACCCTTGGCCTAGAGCTTGACCGTACGGCCAACTGAGCTATTCGGTTGAAGAAGAGCTTGGTGAGAGAGGTAAAGAAGAAGAAGATCACTGTGGCTGAGCTGAGATGCAGTCGGGAGATGGGAGAAATTTGTAGAAAGTCAACCATCACTGCAGAACCTCCACCAGTCGGGGCTTTATGGCAGAATGGCCCGACGGAAGCCTGCTCTCCTTAGTGCAAGACACATGAAAGCCTGCATGGATTTTGCTAAAAAAACACCTGAAGGACTTCAAAATGGTGAGAAATAAGATTCTCTGGTCCAAGATAGAAATTTTTGGCCTTAATTCTAAGAGGTATATGTGGAGAAAACCAGGCACTGCTCATCTCCTATCCAATACAGTCCCAACAGTGAAGCATTGTGGTGGCACATCAGCTGTGGGTGACCTACAGTTTTTCAGCTGGGAGTGCGCAGACGACTGGTTCAATCGAGGAAAGATGAATGCGCCCAATTACAACGGGCTGGGACGAAAACCTCTCCAGATGCGCAGAGACCGTAAATGTCCGAAGGTACCTTCCCAACAAGACAATGACCCTAAGCACACAGCTATAATAATGAAGGAGTGGCTTCACAACAGCTCTGTGATTGTTCTTGAATGGCCCAGTCAGAGCCCTGACTTAAACGCAATTGAGCATCTCTGGAGAGACCTAAAAATGGCTGTCCACCAAAGTTTACCATCCAACCTGATAGAACTGGAGATGATCTGCAAGGATGAATGGCAGAGGATCCCCAAATCCAGGGTGTGAAAAACTTGTTGCATCTTTCAAGACTCATGGCTGTATTAGATCAAAAAAGTGCTTCTACTAAATACTGAGCAAAGAATACTTAGGACCATGTGATATTTCAATTTTTCTTTTTTAATAAATCTGCAAAAAAATTCAACAATTCTGTGTTTTTCTGATAAGATGGGTGCTGTGTGTACATTGAGGAAAAAAAATTAACTTGATTGTTTTAGCAAATGGCTGCAATATAACAAAAGGTGAAAAATTTAAGGGGGTCTGAATACTTTCCGTACCCACTGTATATAGATACAGAGCCATTGCTAAAATCATTTAGTAATTTTTTTTTTCCTCCTTAATAATAAATAATATTTTCGTTAAATATATGATTTTTTATATTAAAAAAAAGGCAAAAGTTTAATCTGAGGGTACAGGGGGAACAAAGTATTTAGTCACCACCCATTGTGCAAGTTTCCCACTTAAAAAGATGAGAGAGGCCTGTATTTTCATCATAGGTATACCTCAACTATGTGAGACAAAATGAGAAAAAAAAATCCAAAAATCACATTGTAGGATTTTTAAAGAGTGATTTGCCATTTGGTGGAAAATAAATATTTGGGTCAATAACAAAGTCATCTCAATACGTTTTATATACTCTTTTGTTGGCAATGACAAGGGCCACGTTTTCTGTTAGGCCTCACAAGGTTTTCACACACTGATCACCACTGCGGGGAGGCACTAATTGGCCCATTCCTCCAGGCAGATCTCCTCTAGAGCAGTAATTTTTTTGGGGCTGTCGCTGGGCAACACGGTTTTTCAACTCCCTCCAAAGATTTTCTATTGGGTTCAGGTCTGGATACTGGCTAGGCCACTCCAGGACCTTGACATGCTTCTTACGAAGCCACTCCTTCGTTGACCTGGCGGTGTGTTTGGGATCATTGTCATGCTGAAAGACCCAGCCACTTTCATCTTCAATGCCCTTGCTGATGGATTTTCACTCAAAATCTCACGATACATGGCCTCATTCATTCTTTCGTTTACACGGATCGTCGTCCTGGTCCCTTTGCAGAAAAACAGCCCCAAAGCATGAGGTTTCCACCCCCATGCTTCACAGTAGGTATGGTGTTCTTTGGATTCAACTCAGCATTCTTTCTCCTCCAAAAGCGACAAGTTGAGTTTTTTACCAAAAAGTTCTATTTTGGTTTCATCTGACCATAGACATTCTCCCAATCCTCTTCTGGATCATCCAAATTCTCTCTAGCAAACTTCAGATGGGCCTGGACTTGTACTGGCTTAAGCAGGGGGACACGGCTGGCACTGCAGGATTTGAGTCCCTGGCGGCGCAGTGTGTTACTGATGTAGCCTTTGTTACTTTGGTCCCAGCTCTCTGCAGGTCATTCACTAGGTCCCCCCTGTGTGGTTCTGGGATTTTTGCTCACAGTTCTTGTGTTCATTTTGACCCCACGGGGTGAGATCTTGCGTGGAGCCCCAGATCGAGGGAGATTATCAGTGGTTTTGTATGTCTTCTATTTTCTAATAATTGCTGCCACAGTTGATTTCTTCACACCAAGCTGCTTACCTATTGCAGATTCAGTCTTCCCAGCCTGGTGCAGGTCTACAATTTTGTTTCTGGTGTCCTTTGACAGCTCTTTGGTCTTGGCCATGGTGGAGTTTGGAGTGTGACTGTTTGAGGTTGTGGACAGGTGTCTTTTATACTGATAACGAATTCAAACGGATGCCATTAATACAGGTAACGAGTGGAGGACAGAGGAGCCTCTTAAAGAAGAAGTTACAGGTCTGTGAGAACCAGAAATCTTGCTTGTTTGTAGGTGACCAAATACTTATTTTACCGAGGAATTTACCAATTAATTCTTTAAAAATCCTACACTGTGATTTTCTGGATTTTTTTCTCATTTTTTCAGGCATTTTGTCTCTCATAGTTGAGGTTTACCTATGATGAAAATTACAAGCCTCTCTCATCTTTTTAAGTGGGAGAACTTGCACAATTGGTGGCTGACTAAATACTTTTTTGCCCCACTGTAAATCTGACGAATCTGAAGTACACATCACGGTAACGGTTCTGTGTCCATTTTCAATTAGACATAGGCCTAATTGAAAAATTATCCACAGTGCAGTGAGGGAGTCAGTTGCAAACTCAGTATCGGGAGTCTGTTTAATGAATCGTTTAAATTGAATCATTAAGAAAAACCATTCATAAGAGTCATTTGTTTGCAAATAAGGCATCACAGCTTTGAAGAACAGAAAGATCACACTTTAAAATGTGATTAACTAAGGCCACTTTATGAGATATCTTGGCAATATCGTATATAGATGCATAGATTTTCACTAATAGACTTAAATTTGACATTTTTTCTGTAACCGTATACAAAGACACAAAGCTAGAGAAATAAGCAGCACATTGAATTTCCAGACACTATACAGCAGATTATGCTCTACTATCAGAAAATGAGAAGTCAGCTGGTTAATATTTATATAGCCTTCACAGAGAACAGAAAGAATAGCAAAGGAGATAAACACTGAGGATATCTAGGCTTCTTCTGATAGCTTCACGGTCTGGTGCGCAGACAGAGGACGTCTTGGGACAGACCAAAGCAGACAAATATTGACTTGCTAAACACACTTTCACATCAAAGACACTTCTAAATTTATCTGCTCAAAATGAACACAGTGTTGCACATTCATTCACTTGTTTTTTGCCTGCTTTAAAGATGTTAATCCATTTTGCATTTATCTGGCTAGCAGGTCACACTCAGTCCTCCATTTTTCCTGCTATTTTTCTCTCTCTCTCACTGTACAACACCGTTATTTCAGCTGTCTAGCTCCAGATATACTTGGGGCATTTCAGTTCACAAAGACGCACATTCACATACAAGCTGGAGACTTATCGGTAACGTACAGACGGATGCCTCTGTGCACACGCTGTCCAATCCACATATAGAAACAATACAAATATCAGCAACAGGATGTTTGTGTATGACCCTGGTGTGTGGCAGGCAAACTCTTCCACTGCAACAAAAGGTGAAAGGGAAACTTTCCATGTGTTTTCCTCTTCCTTTCTCACCTCTCTTTTTTTTCTTCAGGCCATGGTGCCTTAAATTATGACTCTGGGCAGCTTTCCTGATGGTATAGTGAGAGGACAAAGGGCTTTTAGAAGTGGAGGAAACAGGAGCTGGGCTGGAGAGGAACTTGTAGGGTTAGCCTGGTGTGAAGTGGCAGGAAATGAGAAGAGTTGCTCGGATCTCACTGGCATCTTACCATGGTTTGAGCTCTGTTTAAGTCACCATCAAACTTGAGGTGGGATTTGTAAAATTGCTGCCTATTGCATTGATGCCAGCGCATGTACAATGTGATTCTGGTCACTGTCCATCTGCATTAGCAAGTATACATAATATTGAGTCAAGTCCAAGCCTGATAATTAATTACTATGCTAACACTTTACAGTAAGGTTCAAACTAGTTCAATGTTACTTCCACAATACACTACACCAGGGGTCACCAAACTCGATCCTAGAGAGTTTAGCTCCAACTCTAATTAAACACACCTGAACTAGCTAATCAAGGTCTTACCAGGCATTAGGGCTGTCAACAAAATAAATAAATAAAAATAAGAGATTTTCCACATTCGAATGCAAAAACGTTGCATTCGATTTTGGTTCTTCGCACCGTCAAGCATCTATCAGTGGCGCACGAAATGCGACGACGATGTAGGTGTCATTGGATTTTAATGCTTTTGTTAGCCTATCCAGTTGAACCCACTAGATGTGGCGCTGCGCTTTTTTTTTTTTTTTTTTTTGTTTTTTTTTTTTTTTTTTTGTTTTTTTTTTTTTTTTTTTTTTTTTTTTTTTTTTGTTTTTTTTTTTTTTTTTTTTTTTTTTTTTTGTAGGTTGATTGGTAAAAGAGTGTTTTGGGGAGGGTGGGGAAATGATTGAAGGTTGGGGATGTTCAATAAGAAGGAAAAGGGGGGGGAAAAAAGGGAAGGAGGATCAACCAAATAGCTTGATAAAGCAGTACGACCAAAGACGACAGTAGGACTGCAACTGACAGCACAAGCGAAACGGCTGATGGAGATGCATGTCCCGTCTAGAATTCAACTCGGGAATAGACCTAAAGTATAGATAAAAGCCGTTCACACAGAACGCTTATTTATCACATTTTCTAGAGGGACATTTATCAGTGTTGCACTCGCGTCTCGCACAAGAGTTGAATAGAAAGCCATGTAAAGTTAAAGGAGGTTCAACTTTTAGAAAACATGTCTCAAGACTTTATGGCGTTTTTCCCCATCCCACTGTGTCTCATGTTTTTAAATGAAGAAAGTAGCCGACTCTGTGATTGGTTTTCGGTCCTTTGTATTAAACTATACATAAATGCATGGTGCGTTTTTTTTTCAGAAAACAAAACCCAAGAATTTTTAAAGCAACTTTATTAATTATATATGGTTAGAAACATTATTTAAACATTATGCTCTTTTTTTTTCCTCCAAAAAGTCGTGCTAATTTATTAGTGCTTGAAGAACGGCATATTTTGCTCGATGCGCCATCTTGTGGGCTCAGGAGAGAAGCCAAAAGCTTTTTTTTCCCCCTAACTGAAATGAATTGCCTTTTTAAAGTTTGCAAATAATTCAAATTTGATACTATTTAAGTAAAAATTTAAATTGAGTATTTTCATAATTTTGACAGCCCTACTAGCATACTTGAAACTTTCATCCAGGTGTGTTGAGGCAAGTGAGCTAATCTGCAGCCCCGGCCTCCAGGACTGATTTTTTGGTGTTGAAAGATGCTCTTATGCTTACCAAGCTAACTGACTTGTTTGAAAATACAATAAAAAAAAATTATTTGCGGAATGTTTACAATTTAAAATAACAGTTCTATTTTAAAACATTAATGTATCCTGTGTAAAACCCAAGAGGAGAACCATAAAAACTTTTATAATAGGATATATAATGACAAAAATAAGTTCAAAAGATAGCATTTATTTAAAATGGAAATATTTGTACTTAGAACATGTCTTTACTGTCAATAAAACTTACTAACTGCAAACTTTCTGAATGGTAGTGCATATTAATATATTTTTAACATTTCATGTTGTATATTTAACAAATGCATTATGAACATTAACAATGAACAATAGTATATTTATAAATTACAATTTTTACCTAATTAATTTAGAAAAATTTGTTTATTTTTAGTTCATGATATCTGATGCATTAATTCTAACAAATTAAACCTTATTGTAAAGTGTTTTCATTACTTGTATATGTGATGACTAGCCAAGAATATTTTTAAAATGAAAGAGTTGGGATGGGTGATAGATGACTAGTCAACTGGCTGTTCTTTTAAGCATCTCATGCCATGAGTGTTGCATTTTTAAAACTACATTACCTGACTATTGTTCATTACATCTACAGCTGTTGTTCATGAAACCCAGTGACTACTCAAATTTGAAAATCTGTAATTGTGAACACCCCTAAGTAAACAATCAAAAGGTGCTTCTTTAAAAGTTAGTATGCACACAGAGAAAGAAAGGGCAAGAAATTATCTGCTTCTACTCTGCTGCCTGATCAATACCTGTGAGGTCGGCTGAAAACAGAGCGATACCTCCAGCCCTCTTTTATTTATCACAGGAGAACCTGAGAGCCTGACCATGCGGTGAACCCTTTCCCCAAACGACCACCGAAACTTCAACCAACCACTGGATGCGACAATTGAGCCGTCTTTACAGTGCTGTAAATGCCTTTACTGCTGGGCGCAGAGCAGTGGGAGGCCGGTTCAGCTCTTTCCTTATTTGCCTTTCATGAGCATGGAGGGTGAATCCAGGTCCTGAAATATAATTGGATCAATTTAAGATTGGTTTTCAAACTGTGGTTCGTGGACCACTAGTAGTCCGTAAAGGATTCAGAATGGTCCATTAGCAGATTGACTGACAAAATAAAATTATTTATTTATTATACAATAAAATCTGAAAAAAATTGAGTTAATATTAATTTTAGGATGTCAGTTGAAGGCCAAAGTGAGACAGAATGCACGTGTCTCAAGGCAGACATTAAAATCAAATTGGGAAAAAAAATCCCAGGCCTTCTCATTATAAATTATGGTTTGAGTACCTAAAGCAGTCCTGAATTTTGAATTTTGTGAGAAATGTTAACTTATAACTGACAAAAGTGTTAGCATATTCAAAAGAGCGGTACAGAAGTGTTAGGCTGTCAGCGTCAGGCTGCATATAGTTAACAGAGCCCATGTATGCTCCACAGGTCAATAACCTGTAAAGATTTAACATTTAGTGCCCATTATTTCCTGCTTTCAAGTCACACATTGTCAAAGGCACTCTCTAGTTTATTAAGGCCCGGGTCAGGAGTGTGGGGGAGGGGTCACAGGCTACACAATGATCTATGGGACAGCACCTAGAACACACCCACACAGTATGGGTCATTATTAAACTGTTCCACACTTAACACAGGCATGCAATAGAGGTGTGTTAAGGTTTCCAAAATATTCAATTTTCAAAAGAACAGAGTTTGAGCCACTCCAACGGGGACCAACAGCAACAGCCCTGAACGTGGTGCAAAAATTATAAAAAGATCCAACAGAAAACATCAGGAAATGCAAACACGGAGTTTAACCGTTTTCAGGTTCAGTCATTTACATTTGTTTATCACTTGATTTGAAATGGTTCTTCCGCTACTAAAAGTTAATCAGCTTCAGATTCAAAATTTGAACGTTATCCAATTGCAAACTTTGTGGCATATTTTGTTTTATGAATAAACAACCACTAGCACAGGGTGCCAAATGACACCAACTGAAATTGTCACAAGATTTTTAATAGCATGAGTTCTGCAGACTCTAGATGGCGCAGTCCGATAGGTCTAGCTCAATCTGACCGTGGTGACCAGTGCACCGGCATCGATTGGTTCTCTCCTGCTTGTACCATGCTCTCGTTGCTCCTATTCAAATACCTGGCTTTTGTTTGCTGTAGCAGTTGGCAGTGCACTTCAGAAACCCTCCACCTTCCCCAGCTCCACCTATATATATCTGCTACGGGGTGATTTCATTGATAATGCAATGTTCTATACGTGGTTATAGTGCAGCAGCGAGGTATTCCTTACTGCTTACAGCAGCATGTTGTGGATGTATTGCGAGGTAGCAAGTCGCGGTATTGCGCTGCTGACAGCAGCAACGTAGATCATTCCGCCAAGACCAAATACATTAAAGGGGTCATATGATGCTGCTAAAAAGACTTATTTTGTGTTATAATGGTGAATGAATGGTTTTTGGCAGTTTAATTTATAAAAAAATAACAGTATTTTCCCATACTTTACAGGATTGGTTTTTCGTCGCTCTATGGCCCGCGCCTTTCTGAAATGCATCGATTTTTTACAAAGCTCATCGTCCTGAAAAAGCGAGGTGTGCTCTGATTGGCCAGATATCCATTGCGTTGTGATTGGCCGAATTCCTCAATCGTGTGACAGAATGTACCATTACCATACCCCCTTACCTAAATTGTTAGCCTCGGAATAACCAACGTGACGACCTCGCTGGACTGCCACTTTGTCCAACGGTGAAAGCCTATCAATCGACAGTGCGAAGTTGTTGTATTTCCTCAGCAACCAGTACGGATCAGCTCCAAGCATGACAAAGCTTATATCGTCCTCTTTTGGAAGGCCAACAAAGTAGTTAGCTTTCACAACGAAGCAACAGCGCCTTCACGCATGCTGGCAAGCAACAAACATACTACAGCGAAATAGACGATTACCCTTCTTTCTTTGCTTGAACATTTGGGCGTCGTTATGCAAATCTTCCCAGATAGTGTTGTAGGTATGTGGGGGCGTGTTAGAAGGAGCCATTTTAGGTAGGTGTGGCTGACTCTTAACCTTTATAAAGATATCTTCTTTGGATTTGAGACTTTAGTCTTTGCAACTTTACAGATCTTCTGTATGCACCAAAAGCTTGTAACACTCCAAAAAAGAAAGGAAAATCGAAATAGCCTCTTATGACCCCTATAAACCAGGTCATGTACATTAGCCGGAGTGCCAATCCCTGAAGGAACTGAGGTTATCAGGAAAGAAGATAGTTTTAAGATAGCCTAACCTTCCTTTTCTTAAAAAAAAAGGAAGGGGAAGAGAAAGAGTATGTGCTTGACTGAGAAAAGATGAACAGTTTACTCCCAAGTTCTTTTCTTCACAATGTTTGACTGTGTCGACACTCCCGTTTAAGCTTCCGCACTAAAACTACTACGTCTCTCACAGCTCGGTTCCACTGACTTCCTCTTCAGGTTCGTTTTGCTCCACATATTCACGTAGATTTCTGTACGATCACAGTATACAATCTCCTTGATTAACAGGGATTGATCGATAGGCTGCTACGTTTTTTTTCTTACAAGCTCCTAGGCAGGGCAAACTATCTTCAGTCAGTTTATATAAGCTATGCTTTATCCAGAGACAATCCCTTTTATATCTCTTTCTTTTTTTAACAAATAGCCCCCACATGTCTCAAACGGTTTTGCCCTGTCAGGTAAGTGTCCATTCAAACATTAGGTTACTCGTGATCGCCCGACGTTGCAAAGTGCCTGAGATATACGTGGTTTTTCTTCAGCGCTAAACATTGTTTTTGGACAGCCCGGGATTAGCAATTCCTGATCCACAGACTTGGTGTTGCAACAGTAATAACACAATATCCACGGCTGCTTTTCATGTTCAACCTCCCAGTGGAATGGATAACATAAAAGCACCTTGTGGCCTGGCAACTTCCATAATGGTAAACTGGCTTAATTATCTTTTTTTTTTTTTTTTTTTTACATGAAAGCGCCGTCGGCAGATCTTTGCTTAGCGTCTAATTCACTCTTCAGCCAAAATATGAAAGTTTCAAAGAGCATTTCATAAGGGAGCTCTTCCATAAATGGGATTCATAGCATTTTAATCTGCACTAAGAAATTGATCTAAAAGTTTCCCAAAGCAATCGGCTGAGCTAATGCAACAATGAAAAAAAAGTGCCTTGGAGAGTATTTACTTTTATTGCTATTACGCAGAAAACAAATCATATTTCATCCACCATATACAAGTCACAATGATGCTCTTTATATTGTACTGACCCACAAATATACAGAGGAATAACAGGATTTTCTTGGGTCACTTAAAGAAGAAAAAAAAAAAGGGAAAAAAGGGAAAAAAAAAAACAGTTTGGCTTTTTTTGTTCGTGCTAAGGGGGCGGAGAGGATGTCATTAGATGCTGACGCATTTAAAAATAAAAACCACACCGCTGCCATATTTAGTCCGAATGAAAACTTGGAAACATGCTGTACACGTCTATATACGGAGGATATAAGATGTAAAGGTCTCGAATAAGATGACCCCCCGGGGAGTGAGAGAGAAGAGCAGGCAGAAACAGATGTGTTTGAATGGGATAAGCAGAATTCAGGCATTTATCACACAAGAGCACACACTCTGTCTTCATGGCCTCAGCCGAGATAAAGGCCAGGTGAGGCTTCGGTGGGTGGCAGCTCTGAAGGGTTTCGACAGTACTGTGCGCGCGCATGGCTTTGAATCTGCGTTTCACGCTAGAGGGCTCTTCTTAACATGCAGTGGTGTGCACGAAGCCTCTGCCATAGAGGTGTGCCCGCTCGCTTCACTCAAACTCAATTGGACTGGCGCAGAGTGTGCCAACACATTCCACCATTTATTTTAACTCCGGCAGCAGATGACCCTCTTAATCTTAATCTAATAATCACCGTCACGGAGGAGGTGCTGTTAATGTCCTCACATCTACGAGATTGCGCTCTTTAATGGCACTTCGTAAATAACTTTTTATCCGTGGCTACATCTAATTTAGAGACTTACAATCTAATATATGCCTGCAGTTTCCACTCTTAAAGGGATACTTCACCCAAAATTAAAAATTCTTTCATTATTTACTCACTCTCATGTTGTCCTAAACCCGTATGAAAATTTTGAAAAAAAAAATTTTTGTACACACCAGTGTTATTTTAGTATCACTGAGACACTACCATAGGTTTTATAAATATTTTGAATTACTTTTTATTTTTCTATTTTCATTTTAATTGAAAAGCTTTAGTAATTATTATTATTTTATACATGTCAATACAGTCTTGTAAGTTAAATGAAATAAAAATAAGAAATACTGGCGCTTTTACAACTACTGAAATAATAGTAATTGGGTTAACGGATTTTTATACATACATATACATATAAATATATATTTTGTAATTGTAGTTAGTTTATTTTAATTTCAAATATTGCAAAAAAACAATTTAATTTTGTTTTTTATAAATTAGTAGAGGGGGGGGTAACTATACCAACCCTGGTCCATACAATTAATGTCAATATGATTCTGACTTTCACTGTATAAACAAAAACAATTAAAACATTCTTCAAAATATCATTTGTGCTCAGGAGAAGGGGAAAAAAATATCAGAGTTAAACTTTTGGGTGAACTACCCCTTGATATAGTAGAAAAACCCATTTAGGAAGTGTACTAAACCACTGACATGATTTTTGATGTATTCAGCACATGAATGAATGCACTGTCCGACTGCTTGGCACTCTATATGGAGCATGAAGCTGGTGGGAACTGTCCAAATATGATCTGAATGCAAAGTTGACAGTGATATCAGGGCTACAGACAAAAAAATAAATAAATTCACTTAAGTAGCCATTGGTTCCTATAAGAAACAAAAATAGGCGCCAAATTATTTTAAGTGACACAGAATGATTGTTATTTATATATTTTTAAATACCTTATATGTCGGCACGACTGTCCATGTGAATCTGTCTCCCCCCATCTCCCTATGTCAGCATCACTTGGTCCTTGAGTGTAGTTTGGGCTCCTCAAAGCATCCTATAAATATTGTCATTCGTCCTGCACACATCCAGTCTGTTTTTCTTCATTAGTAACATGCAAATTATATTACTTTTTAGCATTTATCTTCAGCTCCTTGCATTCTTTCTTATCATGTAGAGAACAGTTTAAGTAAAATATGAATAAGCAATACAATGCATATATTTAGCAAAATGTTCCTCTTAAGTTATTTTTGACTAGCATATAGCTTTGAGGCCGGAATTCATAAGTGTTGAACATTGAATGAGCGAGGTACACGACAATTATCATAAAGTTGTACAGGTGGACGCTTAAAAAGACCGTGTGGTGTCCCTTCATGTTCGTTATGTACTATAGTAGTAAAGAGAAAGATATGATGGGTTCATGTGCCGCTTGAACTGAGGCGCTAAAGCGATCACTTATGCCACATTAAAGAGAGTCAAAACGGCATTTATTGTTCGGATTTCGTTATAAATTTGTCAGAATTTTAAAGCTTATACTTTGTTTATTAAAAGGTAACAGAGCACAAAGCTTATTGCCATTGGACGGCAAGTGCGCTACAAATAATATTAAGTTCACGCATTAACAGAACACAGCATCTTGATAACAAGAAGCCATATTATATAGAGTTCTAAACAATAATCGATTAAACGATTTGTGTAAGAGCCACACAGCTGACAGCTTTACCTGTCGTAGTTTGTTCAAGTTGTGCACGAAATAGACTCTGCTTTTCTGCACTTTTACTTCGCACATCTTCATCATTTTTGATCTCTCCCTGTTGCTGCCTCGCGTGTAGGCGTTAGCTGGCTTTCGGCCGAGATGAGGTAGCTTTTTTCCACTAAAACTTTAATGCACATCATCTCTGTTTATTACACCAACATAAAAGATGTGATCGTAAAACAAGCACGAAAAAAGGCATTACACACAAATTTTGAAGTCATAACATTTATTAATTTATTTTAAGTCATAACATTAATTTATACAGTTGCAAGTGGCAATCACAGCAAAATTATCACTTGCAAATTAATATTTTTGGACTGTTTTGGTCGCAGTCTGGAGCCCTGGATATGATAAATTCACAAAGGATGTCTGTCTACTCAGTGGCCCATCAGGCCTGGCACAGCGGGTCAGTCCTCAACGAAGAAAGAAAAACAAAACAAAACAAAAAAATCCATACTGGTCACAGGCTCCTCTCCAATCTATTTTCTGCTCAGCTGGTTTTAAATGAAGTTATTATGACTCATTAAAATGCCCGCAAGCTTGTGGAAGTCGGCCAATTACGATTTAAATTTAGACTCCCCTTACAACCCCCCCCAACCCCTCACACACACACACACACTACCAGCAACAACACACCACACCGCTGCATTTCAACCACTGGCTCACAGCTGCAATCAGACCCTTTAATCTTAACACAAACAAACCCACAATAACAAACAAATCATAAATTGTTCCAGGGACTCTGCCAGTGGCTGAAATCTGATGATGGAACTGCAGCTCTTTCACCAAACTGGTTTAAATCAGCATGACCTAAAATGCCCACAAACCAGAATTTAGTGTATATGTGCGGTTAATCTGCAGGCCTCGCAGGGGGATCCTCTGACTTGATTAATTCTCAGCGCATTACTGTGAATGGTGCAAAACCATACGATTTAGTCAGCTATTCCCCTCATCTGTATTCAGCAAAGCGGAATTATCAGTGAGTGAAAGCGATTGCGCCATAAGATTTACCATGATTAACGTAATATAAAACGAGATATGCGCACCAAACGGCTTTCCTGACTGGGATTGTGTCCATATTTGTTCGTGTCGTAAAACAATAAATGGCCTTCATTCAGACACATCAAACTGACCCTGTCCACAATTTGAAGTTTTTTGCTTGCAATAGTTTAAAATTACAGCCTGAATAAAAAAAAATAGTGATTACATTCAGGTTAACTAAAATGGTATACGCGATGTATCAAAAATATTAATAAACAGTATATCATATAAAAATTTAAATAAACAAATAGGATAAATATATTTACTTAATCTACATAACCTGAAGGTGTCACCTCAAATGCATTACACCAGTCAATTTATGTGTTGCCTTGCCACCGATACCCTAAAATTCACCAATCATGAAATAACAGCATCATTTCAATTCATAGCTGCCCATCCATTCTGACGGCAGCATGCAGGAACTAAATGCATTCCCTGCTGTAGTTGCGCCTCTGTGCGTTTCGCCGTATTTTTCAGACTGCTTGTTGTGCACACGCATATTGCGTGTTTTGCTGTACTGCTCTCATTTCCAGCAGAACAAATTAATCTGTGCCCTTCCAGCTACGCTCCCTTTTTGACAGAGGCTGCTCAGAGGAGAGAAATGATGAAGCAAATCCAAAATTCAATCGCCTGTGTTCTGTTTTAGAAGGCACACGGTGTACTGTACAGCCCATAAAACTCCCAAACAGCCTCCAGACGCTGCTGCAATCACCCTCCATCAAACCACTTTGTTTCGCATACAAAAATAAGACCCGGCATTGAGCTGAATACCAAATCAGCCCATTAGAGCACAGGGGCACTTGCTACTTAGCAACCAAAGGGATTTAAAGCTGCAATACCCGACAACAAAGGGCTAAGATCAGGATCTTTTACAGGGTATTATGGCTGGTGTGAGCTTATTCCATGTTTTAATCGAAAAATGTTAACAAGATGATGGCTGCAATGAAAAGAAGCAGAGGAATGAAACAAATACAAAACATTCTTAAATGGAACCATTCTAAAGGGAAAAAACAGCATAGTGATGTCGCTTTTTTCTTCCTTTTTCCAGGAAGAGCCGCAGAAAGAATTGTGAAATATTCCAAATATGAATAAAATAAAAGCTGATGTGTATTTCAGTAATAACAAATGAAGGAACAGAATATGATGCTCTATAAAGTAAAAAATTACAACAAACTGCAAAATGCATTGTAATATCAAAATCAATGTAATTTAATAGGAGCATGGTTTTTATTATTTATTTAGAGGATATCATTCATATAATATACTATATACTCTAGTATTAAATATATATTATAGTATATATAATATAATAGTATATGTGTCTACTGTCGTTCAAAATTGAGATCAGTAAGATAATTTAAATTTTTTTTTATATAATCTCTTATGCTCATTAAGCTGGCATTAAAATATTTGATAAAAAAACC
Organism: Sinocyclocheilus anophthalmus; assembly: GCA_018155175.1. Lineage (NCBI taxonomy): Eukaryota > Metazoa > Chordata > Actinopteri > Cypriniformes > Cyprinidae > Sinocyclocheilus > Sinocyclocheilus anophthalmus. The sequence continues at coordinate 152,107 of JADLZN010011441.1, forward strand.
AAGAAAAAAACTGGAAATCTTAAGCAAAATTATTACAATAGGAAAAAAAAAAAAAAAAAAGAAAATAAACAGGATTTTTTCTATTTAATATCACTTTAAATATAATTTATTTCTGTGAGGCACTCTGAATTCCATCAGGCCATTACTCCATAAATGTGTCCCACATGGTCCTAAGAATCTTCTAATATCTGATTTATTATTAGACTGATCAATGTTGCACAGTTGTGTACCAATATATTTTTGGAAACTGCGCTACTTGTTTGCAGGATTCTGTATGAATAAAAGTTAAAGACGCATATAATCAAATTAAATCTTTTCTAGACAATATAAATCTGTGTGCTATCATTCTTAAGCCATTTAACACATGGCTTGCTGCAGTAAAAGCTTTTGATTTACGGTTATCCAAAACAATAATAAAAATGACTGACCCAAACTTTTACTGTATTGTATACTATCCAAATTGGTTTTCTAAATATTCTATTTTAACTAAAGGCTCTTCTTTTTAACTGTTCATTCATCAAAGAGTCCTGAAACAAAGTATCCCATTGTCCAAAAAATATAAGACAGCACAGACAGTTTGCCAGCACTGTATATATATCATCAAGTAGAATATTTCCTGAAGATCATGTGACACTGAAACGGTGTTAGGGATGATGCGTGAAAATTCATACTTTGCATCACGATAAATAGAAATTTTAATGTTATATTCAACTAGAAAAACGTTATTTTTCATCATAACAATATTTCACAATATTAAAATTTTTCCTGTATTTTTGATCAAATAAATGCAGCCTTGATGAGCATAAGAAACTCCTGTGACAACATTGTAAAATCATTCTGATGCCCAAACATTAGACCGCCACACACACCACACACAACCACACAGTATATACATACATATTTATACACAGATGTACAGTATATAAGATGATGACCAAGGTTATATGACAATAATTTATAATTGTTTATATACACACATTTTTTTACATATAATTATATATCTAAATGTGATGCATCCGTTTTGTGTTAAAATTGAATCGCCTCACTGTATCAGTCAAATGGCATCTTTACAATGCTTGAGGAACTGTTTCTTCAGTTTGACACCCGGACTTGAGGTTTTATTCAGATGAAATCATATTATTCAGGGATTCACTCAAGTCTGGGAGTTTTTATAATTTCCTGTTCATGACTTAAAACATTAACCACAGATATTAAAGCAAGCATTAATATTTATCATGTCTGGCCCATCCAAGGCTGAGAAAATTTTCCGTACAGCACACCCCTGGGCATCAAGAGAATAAACTCTTGTCAGCTTTTTGATGAGACGTAAACTTGTCAAACAATTACAGAGCCATTACCCCCGTGTGTAATAATTTCTCCTGGACCTTATAACAGAGGATTTATGTGGCACATAATTCAAACGCTTTTTTAAACGAGGATTTAATGTACATCAACAGGTCAGGGGAAGTATTATGGGTTTAAACCACCAGAGAGAACTTAGGGCACGCAGCCAAACAGAAGCTCAGGCCATTTATCCATGCGGCCCGTCATCCCCCGACTATTGTACATGAGGGAGGGAGGGACGGGAGGAGGAGGAGGAAGGCTTTATCAGCTGCTGTGAAGAATTTACATGAGAGCGTTGAGCACCAGGGCATTCTCCCCCTTTCCCCCCACTCTTTATTTAGAGCCCTTTCTTCCATCCCACCCCTCCTCCTGTCCCATTTGCAGGCTCTCTATTTTGGAATATGTGGCTTGGAAAGCAGTCAAGTTTCATTAATTTCTAGTTTGGGTACAGTATGTTCCTGGACTCACATCTGCGAGCGATCATAAACGCTCTGGAATGTTGGCAGAACATCCAGACCTGCCGGCAGCTGATGATGTCATCACTGTGAGGGAAGAGCTGGCGAGGGGCCAGACTGTGGGAGCCCGGTGCTTTCTGACAGAGAGAGAGAGAAAGAACGAGAGAGCAAAAAGAGGGAAATGCTCTCTCTGTCTTCTCTTTTCCTCTTCCTTCATGCCTCACATTTTTCTTTATTCAGCCGCCTATTGCAGTGGTTCTGACAGGGTCATGTACATGAGAGAAAGACCAATGTTAAACGTAAATGACAAAATAAAAAAAAAGGCTGTTCCCTGGATCCAAGCCAACATGAGCAAGTTGTGTGAAACCTTGAAAACCATGAACCAAATTATACAAAATAATAGAAAATACAAACCAGAACACAAACTTTTTTTTTTATCTGTTTGCTATAAAGATTGCTATAGAGATAATAAAAAATGTTCTACATGATCTAAATTTCACATGGGACATCAAATGCCGACCCAACACAGTACTGTTCTAAAATAAATAATAATAATAATCATTATTATTACAATATTTACATATTACATTTAAAATAATTTATTTTTGATATCGTTGTTTGTAGATATTAAAAAATCGAATTCAGATTGATAGAATTAAAATAACATTGTGGTTACCACATTTAAATAAAATAAGATTATATTATTATTTTTCATTTTTAAATAAAAACAAAATATTTCTACAAATTTATTTTTTATTATTTTTTTTATTTTTATTAATATTATTATACAATACTTTGTTGGGTCACCACTTGATGTCCAATCCTGACGAAACCCCAGTTGAGAACCACTGCTCTCTATTATACACAAATCCACAAGCACAATTTTGGCTCACTGTGACTTCAGATTATGCTGGGGTGAGAAATGAAAGCAGTTCAGGAAAAATTATTTTTCTTACCTTGAAGAACGAAGACAGAACTGCTCCTGTGTTTAAACACAGTGTCAACACATGCAGCTGAGGACATGTACTAGGAAACCAATGTGAAATGGGCTGACAAAAGCTCCTACACAACGAAGATAATAGCTCGGCAACAATGGAGCTAAAGAACAGCCTGCGGGCCAAGTAACACAGCCATAATTGAAACGGCTAATTCGCTGTCATCAAAAGAAAGAAAAGCCCATGTGCTTGCAAGTCAACTTGAAAGCAACAGCAGATAGATCACAGTAGTCAAGAAAATGATTCCCATGTCTTCTAAACGACTAGGTTACAGAAGAGTTACAAAACTTTTATAAAAAGTTTATAAAAATGTGATTGCAATGGCAAAGGCACATGCCAAGCTGCTGGATAGTTTACAAGGGGTCTTGCTGTGTTAGCCCTGTCTCAGTCTACTGAGTTAATGAAGTCAAGTGAGGTCCACTGGCTGGGCCCTCTGGAGAATAACACACAGACTTAATCAGCCTGGGCCAGGCACGTCGCCTTGCTAATGAGTGTACACACAGTCCCCAAGTGTACATGTGCAATGTATGCATGTGTGTGGACAGTTCAATTCACCCAGCTTTGCCCAAACAGGTAGGTAGAAAAAAAAGAGCCTGCTTTTTATCCATTTTGCACCTGCCGCAAGTTACTTCACCTCAGATCGTTGACCTTGTTTGTCTGGAGAGTTGCAAAAGCTGCAGATTAAAAAAAATATATATGATAAATGCAGAAAAGCCTACATTGAAGAAGCTAGACAAATTAGCGAGAAGCCAACATGGACAAGTTGCGTAATATCCTGGAAACTATGAAAAAAATAACTATGCAAACATATTATAGTAATTATAATATAAAATACTTTTAGGACAATTTAAATGTCTTAAAATGAAAGTGCATAATATAGATTGAAAAAAATATATTAAAATTTTTATTTATTAAAGATATGTGTAATACAGCATTAGTTTGAGCTACAGATAGCGTCGAGTCGACATGGACAGGTTTGCATAAAGCCTGAAAAACAAAAACTAACCTAGCTATGCAAGATAGATTATACCATTGATAGAATATACATTTATAATATATTTTCAATATAGAAAAATACACAATTTTTTTTTTTATTTTTGTTTTTTTTGTTTTTAAAATTATAAATATTATGCATGACAATTATTACTATTATAAAATAAAATATGTACATAAAGATTTTTTTAAACTACAAAAAAGTTTTAGATGTTACATTAATAAAATAGTTGTTAACCTCTAATAGATATAGTCAGTTAAACTGCAGATTAAAAAAAAATATTTAGAAGTTAAAAAAACAGATGATATATGCCAAACAGCCTATGTTGATCTGTAATCCCACTGAAAAGCTTTGCCTCCCCTTTCAAAAATGGATCAAAAACTGTCCCTTGGCTAGCCTACCCAGACCACGCTCTGCACTCTTTGAAGTCACAACTGAGGGGGGTGCCAGGCTTACCGACCCAAAAGGGACAGAGGGGCCATGGAAGCTCACATAACACTAATAGCCTAGTCGTGCTCCAAATTGCTGAGTCACTTTTTTCCCTTTTTTTGCTTCAGTGCTGTGCTTGCCTCATACCCCGCGCTCCCTACCAGTTGAACCTTAAACCCTGAGGAACACACACACACACACATGCACTTTTCTATTATCAGCCTCTCACCACAATGCACTTCCACCCAAACTCCAGGGCGTGAGGCCTCGAAAGCCCCAGAAGAAAAACACAACACCAAAACAGCCACCATAACCGCTGCTGTCAGACAATAATTTGAAGAAAAAAAAAAAAGAAAGAAAACTGGCGCAAGATTCACTGTACATACTGTACCCTGGGCTGTGGCAGGCGGCCCAGACTGGCATCCTGCCAAGTCCACAATAAAACAAACAGAGACGGCATGCACCAGCCGAGAGGAGCGAGGGGGGCGGGGGTGTGTGACTGAAATGGTACACCACAATACACACGACATACCTAATACCATTCTTCAGCACCTTCTCCTGAAGACGAGGGAACGGAGGAGGTGGAGGGCAAAGCCACTTGCTTAATGTCACTGATAAAAATCAAACCGCTCAGAACAGAAAGGATAAAAACAGAAAGTTTGCAATGAAAGAACAAAGCAACCAAAAAAACAAAACAATCGTGTCTCTGCCTCTCCGCCACTGTCTGTGTCTATAAAAGTGTTTCCACTGAAAAGCTTGAGCATTACACAAGAGTGAAGCTCTCAAGAGCCAGACTGCTACAAACAAAAACCAGGTTAGTGCTATGTGTCAAGCATCGAGCATATGAACGTTAAAACTGTTTTGTTCTAGGGTTTTTTTTGTGTTCTGTTTTGATGCGCTAAAAATAAGCCGCCTCACAATTCTCGCTTATTCCGCCTGTTGAGGGAGGCTGTCTGGGGCTGATTCTTTTGGTAAAGATCTTAAGGAATTATGACTGGTTCTTCTGCTGTTTTAAATGCAAAACAGCCATCATGATTACCGACATTTCTAATTTTTTCTCAATTTTATAAGGGTGATGTATAATTAGGGAAAAAAACAGAAACTGTATGTGGCAGAGTGCTTAATGAACACAGCCCAAGCTTAGCCACCTCATGTGCAGATCCCATCATCATGTCTACTGGTGTTTTCCATTTATGTTTGTTTCAGATATCTGAGATCAGTTCTGTGGGAGCACTTCAAATCAACTGATTTTGATGTGAATTGGCTTTAAGTAAAATAGCTTATTCTAATATTAATTTTATGAAGATGGAGGAGGAGGATTAGAAGATGAAGAAGCTGATGACGATAGAAGAGAAGGAGAAGAGGAAGAAGCAGCAAAAGAAGATAGAGATGATGATGATGAAGAAGAAGGTGGTGTAGTGGTGAAGAAGAAATGTAGGGGAAGAAGCAGCAGCAGCAAAAGAAGAGGAAGAAGAAGAGCAGGGGAAGACTAAAAGCAGTAGCAGTGGAAGATGAATATGTAGAAAAGCAACAAAAACAGCAGCAGCAAAGGAAGAAGCAACAGAAGAAACAGCATCAGGTGAAGCAGCAGCAGAGGAAGAAGAAGCAGAAAAAGAAGATGAGGGAGCGGAACAGGAAGAGAAAGAACACCTTTTGATCTAATAATCGCATGGTACATGGTCCAAAAAACAACACTGTTGTTTGAGAAAATTAGATTTGAGTCTATGTTTAAAGCTAAGGACACTTGAGCTGCAGCGACCGATGTTCGGACTACAGTAAACTCCTGCAGTCATCCAGAGAGGGTGAAGTGTGAGGCCCCGCAAACACGAACACATCAAATGGCACTCAGTCCTTCTGTTTGGAGAGTCACTGAGCAAGTCAGTGGCTTTACAAAGGTCTTTTTGAAGCATTCTCTAGCCCACAGTCTCATGCAACCCAGCTTCTGAGTGCAGGATTATCCGCAGTCATATTATCCAAACTGCACAAGCCAGTCTCCCATAAGGATTTCTGGATTACTATAATGACACAGAACATACTTTTGCACGAGTACAGGCGTCTCTGCGGGTCAGTGCGGAATACCAAACAGAGGTATTCATTGGAGTTCAGACTCGGCCTCTTTGTCTCATCGCAGAACAGCTCTCATAAATGTCACCATGCAGTACATGCTCCGTGGGCTGCCATTATGAGTGCACGAGTACTACAATATCTCCACAGAGTCTGTTATTGAACATGCATCTTGGGATTTGAACAGCCTCTAAAATAAACATTAGATATTTCCTTAGAGCAGCGTCTGCCATGCTGAGTCGTGCATGAATTGAATTGGGCGGCCCAGCGTGAGATGTCACTCATCTCTCCACTCCACATGTTTTTAAATGTCCCTGCAAAAAGTCAATCTCATCTCAATATATGAAGATATTGACATCGAAAAATTCCATCGGTGCGAGGCAGAAAGTTGGAAAGGTTTGGTGGTGTAATCTGAGTTTTTTTTAACAAATCTAATCTAAACTCCCAATTACTGTGGAATCAATTACCTCGGCACAACACTCGCTCTTAATTATCATAAACCCAAGTGTGCTCGATAGAGGGCAAAGAGTCTGCAAAATTTGACCATCGTGCATATCTGGTGTGTGGTAAGGACTTTGACTTCACTGGTCTGTGAATTTGGCAATCGCAGAGGGAGGTGAAGGGAGATTCCTGTTGGCCTGGGCTGGAAACCTAGAGTCCCAATGCTTTTATAGACTCTATATAAACCAGATTCACCACAGACCACTTCTCTATTAAAGAAAAAACTCTCCTCTCCAGAAAAAAACAAAAACACATACAACCTCCAAAAATCAACTAGAATCAAATGTAGATTTTCCAGGATTCTACATATAGAATAGATATATACTACTGTTCAAAAGTTTGGGGTCACCAAATCAACACATTATAAAGATTTCTGAAGGATCATGTGACACTGAAGACTGGAGTAATGATGTGGAAAATTAATTTACAATCACAGGAATAAATTACATTTAAAATATATTAAAACAGAAAAAAAAATTACTTTAAATTGTAAAAATATTTCACAATATTATTGAGTTTTCTGTATTTTTCTTTAAATAAATGCAGCTTTGATGAGCATAAGAGACTTCTTTCAAAAACATAAAAAAAATACAGACCCCAAACTTAGGTAGTGAAAGTAGTCAAAATTATTATTATTTTTATTATAAAATTTTTACAATTATATTAAACTATATTATTAAACCATAAAATTATTTAAAATGACCTGTTGATTGCAATTCAATACCTCTTCCTGTCATTCCAATTCAACTTTTAAATGCATGAACATGAATTCAGAATTTCACCCAACCCTTAAAAACAAGCATCCATGTTAGTGATGTTACCTGAGTGAGACAGCAAGTGCATCCTTAGGCGCAGACTGTCTAGGAAGCGTTTTCCACAAAGCTCGCATCCGTAGGTCTTCATTCCGCTGTGCAGCTTCCTGCAGGGAGAAACAGGACAAAATAACATCAGCCAACACAGTTTATGTCACTCGCACAAAAACGGGCTTTCGAAAGCACCTGGGTATACTATGTGATTTGATTAGCGTACTAAATGGCAAAGACAGAATGGCATAATTTTACCGCTCCTCTTACACCAGATAACAAGACGGAGGGTATATTAAAACCAGCGCCCTTGTTTTTGTGAAATACTAAAGTGAGATTTGTAAAACCGCTGTTTATCTTGAGAGAGGAATAAACCAGTGTTTGCAACCACTTGAAGCTAAACTTGCACATCTCCTTGTCATCAAACACTTCAGCTGCTTATCCAATTAATCGATCGGCCCGTATATTTAAGATATTTAAGTATATATAAATATATTTAAGCCTCTCACTGTCAAGTGAAAAAAAAAAATTTTTGGGGGGGGGGGGGGGGGGGGGGGCACATGTGGTTTCAAAGTCTTATTGTTCATTCCTTCAGTTCCCTAAGCGGAGATGAAGGAGCCCTTTACTAAACAGGACCATATAGATGCCATGAGTCCCCAGATAGAGGACTTAACGGCTGAATTTGTCTGCAGGGTCACTTTCAAACGGTGTCCAACTTTTCATGAGCCAGAAATGAACTTTGCTCTCTTAAATTTAACAGCTCTGATTAAAGGGTGAAAGATTAACCCACAGACCGGAGAATTTTGGTAAGTGTACTTTCAAACAATTTCCTATTTAAAGCTGCCCAATTAATGTAGGTAAGTTTCCTAAAACATTGTGGAATAATCTAAATTTAAGTTTAAAAACTCTGTCAGGTTGGCTTGAAACCCCCCCCCCACCCCCAATATAAACAACAAATAAATAACGAGATAAAAAAAAATTAATAAAAGTGAAGATGACAACCATCACTAAGTACCCCCCCCCCTCTTTCCCTTTGGTCATGTCTTATCATACTGCCACATGGAGCCCCATTGAGTACAGGAAGAGACAAAGATTTCCTTTTGTTTCACTGTCCCTTGGATTAAGCCAGAAACCTGGTGCGGACTGGCTATGTTTAAGTGTATTTACCATTTCTACCAATAGCATTCTGCTTCGGGCTGGGTATCGAGTTCGATACCTTTTAGGCACCGACCGAATTGCCTCGATACCATCGAGTATCGAAAAACGTCTTGTCGTTCTGTACCAAATTTCGATACCTAAGGTGTTAATCTCATCAGTGTCAGTGAGCCGATAAGCCTGCAGCACTAGCCGGTGTGTGTTCGACTAGAAGAGGTGCGGTGCAGGTCGATCATCCGCGAGAGCGATTCGAAGTCTGCTCTCTTTAGCTCTCGTGGTACTGTAATACCACCAGTATAGTGTAGCGCGGGAGCTGCGTGGAGTTCCCATTATATGCAGATGTCTGTTCATACTAACGTTACACGACTGAAAGCACGTGTTACGTGATCATTCATTCACACTTTATCATCATGCTACATAAGACAATAAATATTATTTATATTCCGCTTTTACTCAAAACTCCCTTTAAACCACCATCAAGTTTTTGTAATAACTTCCGATTGCCGTCTAACAGGGCCAGATTTACGCATTGCTCAAGACATTGAGTAAATAAATATAACAAACAATAGGGTAAAAAAAAAAGACAAACTATTTCCTTGTCTTCCACCTTTTTTATGTAGGCTACGGAAATCACGCTTTCTTTCTCCCAGTCTCTCTCACAGACGCACACACAGTGCAGACACGCGGAGAACAGAAACTTCTTGTCAGCGCTGCACCGCAAATTTATTAGTAAAATTTTCGCAGCTGAAAAGCTACATGACATTCTCAGTTGCGAGGTTCTTGAAGCAGTTTAACTTAAAGATTTGCTATTAGTAGACGCTGCTGCTGAACGCTGCTGAGAGACGCATAGACGGGTATTCACACGCGCATTATCTCTGCTCTCTCTCTCTCGCTCTAATAACCGCATTAGACTGCATTAATAACTGTGTTAGCATGCATATCAATGGCTCAAGCCTCTGTTATTAGCTCTAAAATGATGTTTTGGAATTTGCAACGGAAGGTTTGGGATGAGGTGCGTAAAAAATTAGTTCAACACACGAGATTTCAGGACGGAAACATGTCAAATGTCTTGAAATAAATCATCTTAACAATGTATTTGATGTGTGGTTGTGACTCCAGGCCGTTTAAAATTATTAGAGAAATAATGCACTTCCGGTGGTGGTTATGTGGCCACGACTATATGGTATGGTCTTTCTCAGTTCTCAAACAAATTAAGAACTATTCGATTTTTACTGACTGAACGCAAGCGCTTATTCCGATAGAAAACACTGTATCGGTTTCCACTGATTAAGAAATATTTTTGTTTGCTTGGGTGGTAATATTAGGTATATTATATTAATAGGGAAGGGGGCCCAATTTTTTTTTCTACATAACGAAAATAGGTAAATCCGGACCTGCCATCTAATGTGTGTTTTGGCCATGTAATGTTGCTGAAATTAAATATGTTATTACCTCTGAGTCAGAGCAGCGATCATGGAAGAGAGAACACAAGCAGACAGCGCTGGAAGCTGCTAATGCTCATCAGTAAATCAGTGGAAAATAAATAGAAATCATGATTCTGTCTGAGCTATGCATTTTAAAATGAACACTAACTAGTGTAAATGTAGCCTATAGTGTAAACTGAAGACTATTTGAGCTTTATTAAAACTATTTTTTTGCACTGATTTATTGTGTTGGTTACATTTTGTTCCTTTGTGCAGTGGCTCAGGAGATGAGTCTTTGAGTTTGTATAAACATCAACAAGCTGAAAAATAAAACCAAAGTTTTTTTTTTTAGATAATGTAATCTTGTTAAAATTGATTTCATAAAATTGGTATCGAAAAAAGTATCGTTCAGGAAACGGTATCGAAGTCAAGGTATCGGTATCGATATCGAAAAATTTTGACCGATACCCAGCCCTAATTCTGCTTTGGCCCTTAACCCATGTGTGGATTCAAATCAACCAGTGAATGCACAGTGCAACTTTCTCAGGCTTGTCCACAAAAGATCCTGAGCATCTACATCTTTTCAACCGCACTAATCCTCAGATGCATCGCATCCGATTGCTAATAAGCAAGTAGAAACAATCGAAAGTCAACGCTAGTGAATTAACAAACTCAGGCTGGTCACAGCCACTCGTTAAGAATATGAAACTCAATCATGGCAGGTAAGTGGTTTTATGGGTTGTGGTGGAGCGACGGGCTGCTCAAAGTACGAGGTTTGTAAGAATGCTGCGAGAACACTGGCAACTTGCTGCGAGTGGTGAACTGAATTGGTTTTTATTAGCATGCTTACAGCATTTGGTAATTGTTTCCAGTGGTAATTAGCTCATTGTTTGCACTTTAGTGCCAAATGTATACATCCTTTAATGAGGAACAAAGATGTGTACTTTCTTCACTTTCTATTCATACTACATAGATAATGCACACTGCGAAATAAGCTTAAGGCAGGTTTTTGTTTCTTTAAACAGAGTCATTTTCATGCTAGTGAAATCCATAAGCTGCTTGGTTCAATTGATTCTTTGGTTGATTCTTCTATGAAGACGCACTAACCAAAAACTATTTTTATTAAACAACCCCTCGTTTCTGTTTGAAGTTGTAAGAATCAGCGTCACATGCTGGGTCGTAATGATTTAAGCTTTTATTCTCTTTTCTTATAAACAAGAGTTGGCAGAACATGGAAATAGTGGCAAGAATTATGAAGCAAGGAAGTGTGGTTTAACCTCAGCGAGAGACAGAAAAAAAAAACACCAATGGAAAACAATTTGGGGGTTGAGATTGCAAAAGAGAGACTTCAGAAAATAAACAAAAAGAGGGGGGGGTGAGAGAAAACTTGCAATGCATCCAAAATCCGGATGGCTGTCTTCTAGATGGGGATTGTGGAGACCCAACAAACAAAGGGAAGAATGAAGCAGCAAAGGCCTTTGGCAAGCTGCAAGTAATTAAAAAGGCCTGTAAACGCCTTCCAGGATAAAGGGCACTTCAAAAGACGGGCGGGCGAGTGAGCGCGTGAGGGGGAGTTGGGAAAAGCCAGGGGTCTCTGCACCTTTGGGATCTGGGCTAATGCGGCACAATACAGAGATACTGTAGGGGGAACACTCAAAGGCCTTTGTGTGCCTTCAATCTAGCCATTGTCCCTCTCCTGAGGTCTGAGGAGAGCACGCTTCCTCTGAGTAGAGACTGACAGAGAGCGCATACTGTCAGAGTGACCCTATGAGCCCTGAGGGGACATTAGAGAGCTGATAGAAGGCAGACTGGCTACTTGAGGCAGGAAGGGCCGACTTTCACTACATACTGTACATTATGCTAAGTTCATTACTTGACAAAACTTTTACTACCTTTACAAATGTCACTTTGAATTAGGGTTGCGCAATATATCGGCAGCAGGATTATGTTAACTAAAACAAACTGTAAAAAAAACATCTGTATTATTTTAAATAAAATAATGTTAACTGTAATATTATATATATAGATATAATATTTCAGTTAGTTGCCAAGGCAATGTTTCTTATTTTCATTTAGCTTAATTTGATATACTAAAATAACTAAAAGCTGAAAACTAAAATATAACTGAAATAAAATTAATAAAAACTATGTAGACAAAAAAGAACATTAAAGAAATTAAAATGAAAACAAAAATATATATAAAAATAAAAAGTCATTCAACATATGAATAAAAACTATAATATCTCGATGTACCATATTCAACATATGAATAAAAACTATAATATCTCGATGTACCATGTTGGATATTTAATTGTATGCTTATATCCCCTATTTTTAAATTTGGATTACCTTTGCCGTCATCTAACACGCACTTATAATTAAACTTTAAAAAACACTAATAATTTAATAACACTGGGTAATGTTTAGCAAATCTAAATTAATATCCATTTTCATACTGTACTGTCAAACTGTCATGTGATGCCTAAATTCATTTGTAGTATTTAAATTTTTGTAGTATTGGTCATCGGTTGTTAGCTATAACATGAAAATAAATATCAGCATAGTATCTACCATTGTGCATTCCTTCTTCCAATCGTATTGAAGAGTAATTTTGCGTTTGATTTTACCTAGGGAGGTAATTTGTTTTATCTGTGCTTCATTTTTACAGGTACTTGGGAAGCGAGGGCGACCCTGTATGACATGCTCAAACCTGCTTCCAGCAGCAGTCCTATCGTAAATGCCCTGCCCCTGCAATTACTACAACTTCTATTTTCTGGACAACCAGAAGTAAAGCCTCTGTAGATTTTATGGGACATATATGCCCCCACACACCACCTCTTCAAGACACACACACCTCGTATGTGTGAACTATGGCAGTTCCTTTCCCCCCCAGGCCTTTCCAACCAGCTGTGTTCTGGCTTTGCCACAGAAACTGTAGATGATGTGTGTGTGAAAGCAGAAGAGAAAGGGGAGGGGTGGCACTCTGTGTGCCTGAAACAGACTGACTGTAGTCATTAAGGAAGCAGGCATAAAACTCTCAAGCCATTTACTCAGTTAATAAGCGACTTTGTCTAACAGTCAGTTTTGACAACAGCAATAAATTTTAAATTTATGTCAACAAAACATATGCTGAACACCTCATTTCAATGCCAGAGTGGCGTGCTGGCTCGTAAATCAGCCCTGTGTTTGAAACCCGAGTAGATTACAGGCCTGTGTTATTGAGCTGTTAGAGCCTGGCCCATATAAACCTGAACTTTCTCACTCCTGAGTGGACCCCAGGCTGTACATCATAGCAAGGAGTTCCCCTGTCAGTGTGGCCCGCTCGCTGCCCCCCAGCAGGCCGGAAACCCCAAAAATACTAGGCATAAAAGGCATGCGTGTAGGTAAATTTCCAGATTTTCAACAATGTTGAAAATTACTGCTTGACTGATCAAAATCAGAATTCTGATCAAAATCAAAATTCTGTCATCATTTACTCATTCTCATGTCGTTCCAAACCTGTATGACTTACTTTTTCTCTGAGAAACACAAAAGAAGATATTTTGAAGAATGATGGTAACCGAACAGCTTTGGTGACCATTGACATCCATTTTATGCCCCCCCCCCCCCCAAAAAAAACCTGACATTTCTCAAACATTTATTTTGTGTTCCACTGAAGAAAGAAAGTTAAACAGGTTTGAAATAATATGAGTGTGAGTAATCGATGACAGAATTTTAATTTGCCTATCTATGCCTTTAAGGAAACACTGACCCTTATTTCCGAGACCCTGATGATAAGAGATGTCTCTGCATGTAAAAAAAACTAAAAAAAGGCTAAACAGAGAGCATTCAAAATCAGCATGAAACACACAACAACTTCGCACAACAAGATGTCCATCTGAATGTGTTTGGCTTTTCAGAGAGGGTTTAACCATCTGAACACCTAAAGAACATCACATTGTCAGCAAACTTAGGTGGCAATACTGCACCTTAATGCTTAATCTACCTGTCAAAGTATTAGAAACAAAAAAGATGACAAAGGCAGTGTACCTACAACTGTAGAACAAATTCATGTCAATGGAGATGACAGATGAAAGTGGGAAAGGTTAGCTCACCAGTGTGGGAGTTTTTTGGATTCTGCAAAAAAGACTGCAGCAAGTGCTGATCAACAGTTAACTTATTGTGCAATTTTGTACAGCTATGGTTACTCTTTATCTCCCCCTCCCTACACTCGTATTTTGAATGTCTATAGGCCAAAAACACCAGAAAACACAAAAAAGTAAATGTAACTGATCGCATTTTTTTTATTATTTCTGTAGATATTCCGATAATATTGTTATTGTGAATTATTTTGGCCACAATAATCATGTTCTGAAAATCTGATATTGTGACAGCGCTATATGAAAACTTATATTCAGATAAAATAAATAAAAAATAATAATAAACTAGTTGACCTCAACTAATTGACAAGAATTTGTTGGACAATAAATAAATAAATAGCCCACTCAGATATATACAATTACCAGCAACAGAAGAGACAGAGGGAGTTTAACACATTCATTCAAATTCCCTTCAATAAACTACTTTTTAATTTTTAGCTATATTTAACTGAAGGAGCCGATTCAATGCTAAATGCTCATGTCTCTCACGACAATAAACTATGCTCTACTGTCTGCCGTCTACTGTCCTCCACATTGCTCTTTTCATCCTAGAGTCTTTCATCTGTCTGGCCCTGCCCCAATTAAACAGGTTGGAGTACTGCTAGGCTTAAGAGCAGCGTGCTTAACAACTATAGTGGAGGGGCATGTGACACTAGCATTGGGAGAGGCTATGTATGCTAGGCCAAAGAAATGATAATGCTAAGAAAATCATGGGAGAGTGTAAGGCTGTTCCTGTGAACAGAAAATCTGGCCCGTGCAGCCAACCATGCCCCTCATTCATCTGCTTCTAGAAGGTCCCACTCGATCCCTAAAAGGCATGCCGGCCCATGTGCTCAGATTAAGGTATTTGTCAAAGGGGGCCAACAATGCACAAGAGAGGGAAAGAGAAAGTGGGGTGGGGGAGCCAATCTGTCAATCCACTGCTGCACTTGAGCTTAATAGAGATTTAAGTGAGGTGTTGACACTAGGGATGCACCAAAATGAAAATTCTTGGCCGAAGCTGAAACCAAACAAAATTAATCACTAGGCCGAAGGCTGAATACCGAACATGGTTTTTCGAGTTTTTTCCCCCATGTATTTTGCCAATTTTT